>PVKE010001559.1:82928-97866 GCA_004027555.1 Craseonycteris thonglongyai | reverse complement strand
GTGCTTGGTACCCCAGTTGCTGTGGTGGTGTGTGTGCTTGGTACCCCAGTTCCTGTGGTAGGGTGTACTTGGTACCCCAGTTCCTGTGGTGGGATGTGCTTGGTACCCCAGTTCCTATAGTAGGGTGTATGCATGGTACTCCAGTTCCTGTGGTGGGGTGTGTGCTTGGTACCCCAGTTCCTGTGGTGGGGTGTGCTTGGCACACCGGTTTCTATAGTAGGGTTTGTACTTGGTACCCCAGTTCCTGTGGTGGGGTGTGCTTGGTACCCCAGTTCCTGTGGTGGGGTGTGTGTTTGGTACCTCAGTTCCTGTGGTGGGGTGTGTGCTTGGTACCCCAGTTCCTGTGGTGGGGTGTGCTTGGTACGTGCGAGGCTAAGGAGACCAGCTGGCTGGAGAGCAGTTGGCAGCGGGAGGGCATGGGGAAGTCAGCGGTTAGTAGGCACGGGCCACGCAGAGCCTGGTGGCCTAAGGGCCTGGCTGCTGCTCCACTGGCTGTAAGCAGAGGCCCCTTGCTCTGACTGAGGCTGTGGAGCGCCCCTCGGGCTGCTGGGTAGAGAAGAGGCCGTTGAGGGGCCCGAAAGGACGTGGTGGGCTGGCTCTGTCAGGTGAGTGACGACGATGGCTGGGCCAGGGCAGTAGCTTTGGATTACATTTTAGATGTAATTTTAAGGCCCAGCTGATAGGACTTGCCAAAGGACTGGAGCAAGAGAAAGAGCAGAGTCACGGATGGTTCCACTGGTTTCATCCCAGCAGCTACAAGGAGTAAGCTGCCGTTCCCTGAAATGCCGCGACCATGAGGAGGCTGCTGAGGATGAGACGGGGGTGGGAGAGAAGAGGTTGGCTGAAGACCTGCAGGAGTGTGGTCAGTAGGCGGTCAGATGGGGGGAGCTGTGGGGGCTGCAGAGTCCCACGTCCACGCTGTTTGCGTAGAGAAGCCAGTTAAGAGACTCGGAGGGCCCGGAAGACGCGAAGGGGAGACAGAAGTCTGAGTGCTGGTTTGTGGGGGAGCACGGGTTTGAGGGGGGTGAGGAAGCGAAACTGAGAAGGCTCCGAGCGAGGCAGGAGACCGAAGGACGTCAGGTAAAGAAGCTGTCTCACAGGGTGCTGTCCGAGCTACCGAAGGAAGGGGGTGACTGAGAGTTGGCCGGTGGATGTGGCCATCGGGAGGCCATCGGTGGCCTCTGCAAGAGCAGCCTTGGTGGAGTAGCAGGGAGAAAGGCCTGATGGGAGGGTGCGACCGAGAGCGGGAGGGAAACAGGTGCGCCCCTGAACGTTGACAGGTACCTGAACGATGGTTTGGATTCCCAGTTTATGCCACGTGCCAGCTGTGACATGTCAGGTAAACTCTTGGACACCTTTAACATTCAGTTTCATGAGTTAATTTTAAGACACACTTAATTAAAAAAAAAAAAAAAAGAATAGAAATGCATCTTATAATAAATGCTGAAAACAATAACAGCGATCTTGTCTGTCACCAGACAGAGGAATACATTGGGATGTTAATGCCGGCACAGTTGCAGATTTAGACAAATCTGTTAGCAGAGGCGGCATGATTTTCAAAGCAAGGAAAGGCTGCGAGGTTGTCATGCGTCATGAAGGAGTATTTCTCAGTCAGTCAAAAGACAGCTGATCCAATTAAGGAAGAAAAAACTACAAGTTTAATAGACTAAGAAATCAGAAGGAACCCTGTACTCTTTATTGTGTTCTAAATTCCACTGTCAATCTTGAAGGGGCAAAAAAAAAAAAAGTCCCTGGAGTATTAAGGAAAGTCGCGTTTGTACAACAGAAGAAGCCCGAAGACCCTTCCACTTTGAATGTGAAGGCTTAGATTCAAATGTGCAGTGCTATTCTGAAGAAGAAGAAAGTGGTTATGTTAGGAATAGATATGTTCTATAATACATGCCATTAGTAAAGGCACCACACAACAAAACATCTTTGTGCAAGTGTAATGTGTGCTTTCCTATGAAAAGCTTTGATTAAGTTGACAGCCCCTTAGAATCAAGGAGCCATATCCACGCCCACCCCAGAGAATCGTTTTGAGGAATGCGTTAGATACCCTGATAAGCGAATGGGCCTAGGGCACTTACTGAATGCCTAGACAGGCATGTCCAACCTGTGACTCAGGAAAGCTGTGAATGCGGCCCAACACAAATTCTTAAAACATCACGAGATTTTTTGAATCTTTTTTTTTTTAGCTTATGAGCTATCGTTAGTGTAAGTGTATTTTAGGTATGGCCCAAGACAATTCTTCCAATGTGGCCCAGGGAAGCTGGAAGATTGGGCACCGCTAGCCTAGTACCTAGTGAAGGCACTCAATTATGGTGGGCGTGTTCGTTAGTATCTGTTATTGTATTACTACCATTGTTCCCTCCAGCATTCCTCAATCCTAGGTTGTTTCCAGTGCTTGACCTCACTTTCCAGAATAAGTTCTTACCTTTTGAAATGCAACTTTCCTGTGCCCCATGCCCTGACATACTGAGTATTGTGTTCCTCTGCTCACTTGACAGGTGACAATGACAAAATGTGTTTTTCATCTCCCAGGTCATCTATGTCTCGCTTAGCTGAGGCCTCCAGGTTCTATGCGACAAAAGTTCTCCTGTTGTCAATATACATGGAAGCTATTTTTGGCCAAAAGACTGCTGCTCTCTGAACATCACACCCCTTTGGGCAACTGGCGACTCACTTTCGCTCATCCAGTCACATGTTTGTGAGCATCTGTGAGCAGTGTTGTGGAGATAAGATAGCTGGCCACGGCATCAGACAGATAGGGATTTCTAAATCAACTTCTCTGAGGCGTCTATGCTTACCAAATAAAAATAGCGACTATTTCACGGGGCCAAGAGGAGGAGGAAGCGAACTAACAGAAGTCAAGCGCAATGCCGTGTGTGTGTGTGTGTGTGTGTGTGTGTGTGTGTGATCAATGGAAGCACAGGAGGAGGGTGCTGCCCTCAAGAAGCACAGGTGGAGATAACTAGTGTCGGGCAGACACAATGCAGGGGGGTCTCTCTGCTCCCCGGCCTCACCGCCATGTCCTCTCACCTGCTCCTTCACACAGCCTCCCGATGCCTTTCCTGATCTGTGCATCTTACCCATCTGAAGTGGCACAGTTATCACTCGCCCTGATGAAAAGGCTTCAAAGGCTTCTTGTTGTTCTTCGACTCCCTACCAAGTCCCGCACGCCCTTGCAGACTCTGGCTTTTGCCTGCTGCTCCAGTCTTACAGTGCCCCACTCTCTCCTCACTCGGAAGCACACTTCCCGCCCTCCGAGGCTTTTCTGCTGGTTGAATCACCCGAGCCCCTTCCCACCGAGGCGCTTTTGCCCCTGCGGCTGCCTCTGGCAGCTCATCTCTTCCCCTGGCTCTTCACATCCTTCGGGTCCCATCTCAAATATTGCCTCTGCGTTGGCTTTTCTCTGGGACAGATTCATCTCCCTGCTCCTTTCTGGCATTCCAACCTGTTGATTTCCTTTGCCACGCTTGCTTTTAACCTATGTATAATGATCTTATTTTAAAATGTGTGTATTGGGAGTGTCTCCACCGCAAAACAAGCTCTGTGAGAGCAAAGACTTTGTGTCGATAGCCCCTCAAACAAAAGACTCAGAGAGGTTAGATGACCTGGCTCTTGTCATTCAACTGCCCACAGAACATGGTGGAAGCTAGTCTCAAATTCCATGACTCCACATGACAGCACGCTGCTGGGGGCTGGCGGTAAGGCTCAGAAATGCTAGGGGCTTGTCCTGGGCAGCAGCATGGATTTCCAGGGGAGAGGAAGCCTGGAGGAGAAGTCAAGGTTGTGGCCTCTGGACACAGCTTTGTTTCCCTTTGGGGTGAAAACCACAGGGTTTTAGGTGCAGGTGAGCTCCTTTGTTTACCTGAGTAGCAGTCTGGGTGATGTATGAAGTACAAGCACCGTGTGAGGCCCTAAGGAATGAGGCAGGGAGCAAAGGAGAGGAGGGGGTGAAGAATGGCGGTCTCCCGTCCTCCGGGGGATTCTTAGCTCCCACCCTCTGCTCCCCACTCCCCAGGTCTTGACTCACAGAGGCACTTTGAAGTTTGAGATTATCCCCAGATCCACTTGGAGCTAAACCAATTACCTTCAAGTGTCTGGACTTGTTCAGTTTTCAACTTGGAGAGAGCATCACAGAAAACTTGGCTGTGGTCCAGCCCCGTCCCCAGCCCTAGTTTTCCCATCCACCCAACCCCAGCAGACTTGCATGTCTGCCCCCAGGAAGGATGGGGGAAGGGCGGTTTTTATTCTTGGGAAATAAATGCCACCGGCAGGAGTATGTACTCGGGGTGGGAATAAGCAAGCAAACAGATCTCGGAGACTCAAGGAGGGGAAAGGAAGAGGGAGGAAGAACTAGGGAGGAGAAAGGGAAGGAACCATAGACCCTCACACTGAGTCTGTTGTAGGAAACTTGTTCTGCCTGAACTACTGATTTCTACCTAAGGGATCCAGCAAGAATTAGACTTCAGGTCTTAAGAGAAGAGAGGAAAAGAGAACAGCGGGTGGAAAAGGATCCCCTAGCCCATAATGCTCAGAATCTGGCTCCAGGGAACTCAGGAGACATCCCCAGACCCAGTGCCAGCCCCCTCCCACCCCCCACAATGCCTGTGGCTGTTGCACCAGGACAGGCAATGACCGTGGATCCTGGGAAGGCCTCAGCTTTGAGCAACCTCTAGTCCCACTGCACCCACCTGCCCAAAGGAAAGCAGGGTGGATGCCACAGTGACACCTGCCTCTGCGGGGCCCTTTCTGGAGCATGGAGACAGAGGCGTGGAAGTGCAGAGGGGCCTGTGCAGACTCAGGAAGGTGGGAAATAACGCTACACACCCTCCCCCCCCCCCAAATCATGGGGAAGAGCAGCTCTGGTCTTGACCACACGGAGAATGAGGCCCCACCTGCCCCCCTTCCCTCCCCTCCTAGGTCTGGGGATATCACCCCAAGGTCAGGGTGCTCAGCCTTCAGCCCGCTCCCCGCTTTCGGCCCCGGGTGGAGTGTTTCCCTTCCTGCTCCCATCGTCTCTCCCTTCTTTGCCCTCCCCATCTCTCCTCTCCACACTCTTGCAGGGAGTGGTGCTGGTGGGAAGTCCCCTGGGCACCCACAGCCACATCACAGGCATCTCTGCTCTGCCCAGCCCCCTCCAGCTGAGGAAGTGCCGCCATGCCACCCAGTGCGGGCCCGGGGACTCACAGAGCTCTGGGAGGCTGTGCCCGCTCGCTCAGCAGCCTCCTCCAGCACCCATGGCGGGCAGCGCTGCCCACAACCAAGCCCACCCAGGGGGTATGTCCCCAGTAACGGCCATGCAATAGCGCCTGGAGGCTGAGCCTAGGTGATGGGGCTGCGTGTGTGTGTGCGTGTGTGTGTGTGGGTCTTTTGGTTATTTATTCAACAAATAGTTATTCAGCATCTGGCAAGGGCCAAATATGCATAGTGCAGAGGGAGGGAGGAAAGGAGAGTTGTGAATGCATATAAAAAACAAACAAACTAAAAAATACAAAAGCCAAGGAGATAGGGAGGAACAGGTGTGTGTGCGTGCATCTGCGTGTCTGTGTGTGCATGCACGTCTGTGCATGTGTGTGTGTTTACTACTCGGGTGGCAGTGCACAGGGAAGGCCTCTGAAAAGATGGCATTCAGGAAGTGGCAGCCCAATGAAGTTTTTGTGACAGACGGGTCTGAGGCGGAGCGCGGCCTTCAGAGCAGGGGTTCGCAGGTGGGGTGACGTGGCAAATCTGGAGACAAGACATTTTTGACTGTTATGACTGAGGTCCAGCAGGTGGAGCACAGGACAGTCCCCGTAACAAAGACAGTCACTATGACAAAGAATTGTCTGACCCACACTGTTGGTAGTGCTGAGGTTGAGAAGCCTGGCTTTAGAGGAAAAGAGCATGGTTAGACCCTCAGTTCTGCCAGTGATTCAGTGTGACTTTGAGCAAGTGACGTAAGCGCTCTGTGCCTCCGTTTGCTCACTTGTAAAGTGGAGGCACCTGCCACAGGACTTCAGCAGGAACAGGAAAGGAAGTGAGCGCTTAGCACGTGTGTGAACAGAATCACCAGTGCTGGTTGTTAGGATTCCTTCCCATTCTTCTCCAGGCCAGTCCTCTCTGACCGGCCACCAGCCCTGCCTCAGCGGTCTGAATACTGCCACTTCCTAACGACCCCCCTGAACCCGGGAGAGGCACACAGGCCACCAGGTGTCCTCCTCCCTTAGCTGGTGGGGAGCCTCGAACCCTCACTGGGCTGTGTCCAACCGGAGCATGAGGGGCTGGGGCCACTTCAGTGCTTCTCTGAGACCTCTTGAGAATTGTGCGGAGCTCCTCACAAAAATGTCCCCTCTTTGAGATCTGCCTACGACTTCTTAGGGCTCTTTGACCCTGAACGCCCCTTGGTTGACCCAGGTTAAAAAGATTAATAACATATCCTGCTCTGGGGGATCACACGTGAGCTTGGGGGCTCCTGGGAGGAACAAATAACATGGTCTTAGATTAGTGTCGTAACTCACGACTGCCTGGCTTCCGTCGTCGGGAACTGGGGAGTGAAACTAAGAAATTATATCACCTCAGTGCAGCCTTCCCCTCCTCCACTCAGCCTCCAGGGCCCCACAGCGCTTTCCTGGGACCCAGACAGACGTCAGACCTACTTCAAAGGGGGTCAGAAGGTGAAAGGAGGGACCTGGCAGTCAGTGAGGCTGTCCCCTAGGCTGATGAGCAAGGTTCCAGGTGGGCGCGTCCCCAAAGCTCGCCTGGGGTCCTGAGACATTGCCATTAGAGCTTTCTTCTTCTACTTAATTTTAATTGTAATCGATTTTTTAAATGCTGAAATGCTATAAAAAAACAACTTGGGTAACTCATGCCTAATTGACAACCATTAACACGTTGTCCTGTTTGTTTCAGAAATGAAGCCTCTAAGTTGCAGTCCCCATTCCCTACACGTTTCCTTCCCCCATTTCTCTCTCCCCAGGGGGATCCCTACCATGAATTTTGTGGGTACATGCTTTGACCATGAAACATATTTTTGACATATAAGAATGCGCTCTGTATTGCTTTGTCCTTCACTTCGCATAAACGGTGTCATGTAGTACGCATCATTCTGTAACCCTGATGTTTCAGTCACCGCTTGTGTGTGTGGGGGGGGGGGCGCCTCTCATGTCGCTCTTTCACCTGAGGTGTAGTAGTTCTACCCCATTTTGTTGACCATTCTCTACTCAGTTGTGCCCATTTTGTTGCTAAAACCCTTGGTGTATGATTGTATTCTCATATGTGTGGTATTGTTCTAAGATTTATTTTCTTTGAGTCTTGGAAGACACCTAGTTTTTAAAGCTTCTGTCCCTTAAAATGAGACCCTGGAGGAGAGGTGGCACTGGAGACCTGCATTGGCCAATAGGTCTAAGGAGGGCAGTAAGAGTGGGCAGCAAATCCCACTTCCCCATGTTACCCTGAGGTGGGGGAGGGGCACACTGCTATTACCAGCAGGAGGGTACAGGTGGCAAAGCAGAGCCAGGGGGAGGGGGAGGAGCCTTGGCCAGAGAGGTCATCTTGTGGCAGGTGACAGAGAGCCCTCTTGCTCTGAGGCAGCCTGGACATTGAGGTCAAAATTTCATATTGCTGGAGCCGTGCGGGACATTAGAGACCCTTTACCCACCTCCCTCACTACGCAGAGGCTGCACGGAGGTCCGGAGCAGGGACAGGACTTGCCAGGTCACGTCCAAGTTCTGGACTTGAAACCAGTATCCTTTCCATTTTACAACAGGACAGGGCCCACTGGCTTCCACTTTCCAGACTGGGGAGGGTGGGGGGCAGGCATCCCCCTGCCGTACACAGGCCACGTGTGTAAGGTGGCATCTGGGGTGTGTAGGTGTGTGTGAGGCTGCCCGATGGGATCACAAATGGGATCCCATCCTGTGAGCTCTTGGCTTTGTTCCAGTCAGTGGTGATCCCCGGGCTCAGTGCTTGAGAAAGCAGAGGAAGAGGCCACCGGTTCTGAGTGTGAGCACAGGCCCCCAGCACCTGCCAGCTGGGGCTGAGGGGGGCCCCCAGCCAGCTCCCCAGGAGGAGGCTCTCGGGGGCATGTGCCCAGGCTTACTTGACTCCCCTTTCAAGATGATTCTCCCTGACCCTCTGTCCCGCCCCCAGTGCACCGCTGGGCCGAGCTTTCCTTATCTGGCATCGCAGTGTTTGTATTCCCATCCTTGCCCTCTCCTGTCATTTGCTGCTCTGGATGGGGGTCACCTGGGCCAGGGCTGCGGCAGGGGTGCAGCGGGGAGCTGGTTAAGCATCGCACCCCAGGCTGCAAACCTCCCAGTGCTCGCCTTGCTGATGCCTCTGGCAGGTCCTATGTGCAAAGCTCAATACTGTTTTCTGAGTGGACGGATGAATGAAAAAAAGGCGAGGATGGAGGAGGGAGAGGGTGGAGACGTGTGGGCAGTGCAGGAGAGGCTGAGGGTGGGAAGGAAAGCACATTGCCAGTGGGTTGGGAGCAGGGGCCCACGCAGCTCTCAGTTAGGCGCACTTGGGTTCCATGGAAAGGCAGAAAGTGAAAGGGAACTCGCTGGCAGGCTGAGTCATCCCATCAGGGGGAACCATCGGAAACAATTCCGCTTCCTACTGCTGGGAGAACTCAAAAGTTATTCTGCCGGGCAGCCTTCTGTGTGCAGGTCCCAGCGGTCAGCGGCTGGCTGAACCTTCCTCATCTCAGTGGGCAGTTCTTGTCTTAACAGCCCTGACTGACAGCTCTCCACAAGAACATGATTACTCACCAATCCCAACCTGCCCTTCTCCTTTCCAAAATTAAGTCACAGTTGCATACAAAGCTCCTGCAGATTGAACCCCCGCAGCTGCGAGTGCAGCCGCTGCTCCCATGGGAGGCAGAGGCAGGTGAGCCTCATCCAAACCCATGACTCGGGCCCCATCGGGCCCCAGGGCCCACAGGGCAGCTGTGGAGGCTGTCACTTTTCCTTCTTTAGCCTCCAGAGAGAGGATGGTGACCCAGGGCTTCAGTGAGGGTGGGGCTGAGATGTCCAGAGCAGGGCTGGGGGTCTGGCCAAACTCCTTCCCATCTCACCTGGTCAGCGTGAGATGCCCAGGATGAGTTAGGACTTTGGAGGCCAGAAGGCAGGGGACAGATGGCTGCCTTGCCTATACCCCCCAGCCCCGAGTGCAGACAGAGTGGGCACCTCCTAGGTGAATTTGAAGACACTACGTCTGAGTCTGAGTGATTGATAGCATCAACAGGATCTCAGACAGGGACTGAAACATGTTTTACCTGGTTACCGTCTTTGTAGGTGTCTAAAGCATCCTGAGGCCAGGTTCAGGATTAGTAGGAAAGAATCTGCATTAAATTAGCAATGTGGGCCATGAACTTGGGGACATGGAATGATGATACACAGCAATGTGGCAATCTGGCATCTTGAATTGGATGGGAGGTGTCTCAAGTTCCTTTCAGGGTCTCTGACACTGTGGAATGTCTTTGTGGTTCCAGATCTCCAAAATTCTGACCTTCCTTCCTGTCTGTAGCTCCACACTGTGGTCCTCTTCACTGGACAGACTAGGTCCTTGGTCAGAGGAAAATACAATGGCTGTCCAGAAAGTCCCCAGCCATGAAACTATTCTCGTTATGTGACGATGGCTGGATTTTTTCCAGACAGCCCTCGTACAACCGGTGTTGTACCTCACACTCCACTTCATCCCAGGAGCAGACAGACACTCACTAATGGAGTGCCATCTGAATAGTAACAGGGCTCTAAGGCCCCTTCAGTGGCATCACAGAGACACCCACCTAATTCCTCCACCTATGGAGTAACTGACACAGTCACAGGTGAAACGACAGCACAAAGAAAAGAGCTTAAAGCTCAGCGGTATTGCTGTGATACTTCATGAAAAGAGCTTGGGTGGCTTGTCCACGGCCACATAGCCAGGCAGGAGCAGAGCTGGGGCTACAGGCCTGGCTTCGTGGCCGCTCACCAGCATTCTTCCGACTTCTAGCTTCCTTTAACCAGAGAGAGGAAAGAGCTGGACCAGAAATACCACTCTATGCGGAGAGGCACTGCTTTAAAAATATCCAGACTGAAGAAGCCAGACCAAAGATGAAATCACGTCCCCACCCCACATCGCAGCAATCTGAGACCTCATAGGTCATCACCAGCCATGAACGGGTGGGGAGACAGTGCTTGTCCTAAAGAGCACCCCTTCACGCCCCACTTCTCCCCTCATCCCCCCCACAGGCTGGCTTTTATACCCATCGAGTGTATCCAGTATGTGTGCGTGTGTGTAGTGGGGGTGCATGGGGGTACCTGGGAGTTTTCAGACCTCAGAAAGGGCTTGAAGCTGGGGAAGCCCTAGAAGATGCAGAGCTCAGACTCCTGACTCTGGGAGCCGGAAATGACCTAGAGTGACCTGAAGAGTTTAACCTGGTTTCATAGGGAGTGTGGCTTTTGGTGTCTAGAGCTGCCCATGCGCGCTTGAGTGGGTTTTATGTGCTGAGAGGCATGACCTGTCTGCTGGGATCTCTGTGCATAGTGCAGGAACCTGAGACCACTCCTGATGTGTCTCTATGTGTCCCAAGCGAATCCTTTCTTGGTGTGTCTGGCTGGGCAATTTGACTTCTATGTCACCTGTGCCCTGATTTCTCAACCGCCCCACTTTCTCCTCCAGGGTGTGCTTCTCAGGGAACTAGAAGCCTACATCCAGCAAAGCAGCATCTGGTGAGCATCAGGTAACCCTGCTACCCTGTTGGAGCCCGCTGCCCCCACCGCCCTGACAGTGAGTTCATTACCGCGAAGCCCAGGGATCCCGCAGGGTTGGCCCCCGGCTGCCTGTGACGTCCTGCTTTACTGTCCCCTTCACCCCCCTGTGATACTTTAACCAGCAGGGGTTACCATCTGACAGAACCAGAGGTGCATTCAAAGGCTCTGAAGTTACACAGGGAGATGCTGGGACCTGAAGGTCAGTCCAGCTTCTCTCCTGCCCCTCCTTGCACTTCACGCTCCAGTGATGCTGAATGGCTTGTGGGTCCCTAAATTGCCTCTCAGTGCTTTTCCATATGCTCTGCCCTCAGCCAGGAAGGATCTCCCTGACCTTGGCTGCTTCTTGGGGAATGGTGGACAAGTCCTCTCCTTTCTGGACTATGCCTGAAGGAAGCAATGCTAGTCCTATGCCCTGGCAGGAAATCAAGTCCAAGGCCACAGATACCCATCTCCTGCACTTTGCACATTATTCGATTCCTATGAAGGCTAAATAAACACTGCAAGTTGAACGCTAGCACGCAATATGCAGCACCTCGTCAGTACTCGATAACTGTCAGCTATCATCACTGCATATCCTAAACCCTGTTCCTGTGATGAGCCGCCTCAAATGCTGCCCTCTCTGTGGAACTTCCCACACGAACGCAAGGCACATTGATCTCTAGACCCTGTCTGGAAATGGTTCTCAAAGTATGGCTGTCAGATCGGCAGCAGTGACAGTCGCCAGGGACCTTGTCAGAAATGCATGTTCTCAGGCTCACCCCAACCCAGATTGTTGGGGCCCAAACAGTCTGTTTCCATGATGCTGCCAAGGATTCTGATGCAGGATAAAGCTTGAGAACTGCTGTTCTGGTATTTTCTGTGTATTCTATCATTGCACTGGTCATAGCCTGAGCCTGAATTATTAGAAGTTCCTTGAGAGGTGGGACCTTGTCTTATATTCTGAGGAAGTGCTAGGTAAGTCCTTGTGAATTTGATGAGCATTTTAATCAGATTTCATCTTAATAATTCCTAACCTTGCATTCCTCCCACCCCCATCCCTTCCTTCCAACCCACTCAAGGCCCTGGGGAAAATCTAATCCTCCTTCCATAAGAGATTTTCTTTCTCCCTCCCTCCTCCTTCCAGCCTCCCCTCCCTCCCTCCCTCCCTCCCTTCCATTTCCCCATGTAGCCACTTAGGGCTTATTGACAGTGAGTGTGAAGTAAGGGTAGAGGGCACTTCTGGAGTGTCGGGAAATTCCATATACAGGGTCCAGCAGAAGTAATGCCCCTTATGGTGATCACAAAATCATAAGCATGTAATTCTGTAACATGACAATATCACACTCAAGCCCACTACAGTACTTAAGAAAGGGTGTTACTTCTGCCTGATCCTGTAGTTAAGAGTTTGCATCAGAACTCTAAGATATTGTCCCTGCCACATTAATGCTTCCAAAGCCTTCTTGGGCTAAGCTGTCTTCTCAAAACCAGGGCCAGGGAGTCTGGCCCTGACCCCTGGCACACAGATTCCTTCCAGGACACCCCAGCAGCCTGCTTATCGCAACCCACCCCATTTATAGCCTTTTCCCACTGTCATGCCTCTGGGGCTCCCTCCCTGGGTCCTGTGGGCCGTGTAACGCAAAGATGGGGGGTGGCTATGGTCAAGGACATATATGCAGCATGAACAAGAGATTTAGCCAAGCTGCCAGTCAGACGCGTTCTCTCTGCGTCCAACTACAGCTACTGATTTGCAAACGGTAAGCTCTCCCAGGAAGAGAAGCTGTGGACATAGCACGGGCTCTCAGGAGGGCGGCCATATCGTCTGGACACTACTAAGAACAAAGAGGGGCACGGGTGTGAGTGACACCAGCACAGCAGACATAAACCGGTGTGTGGTCACCTTATGTGTCAGCCTTATTTCTTCCCCGGAGGGCCGGGTGAAGGGTGAGAATGTTGGGGAGGGAGGTTTGGCATCTCATGGCCCCTTGCCCCCTTCCCTCAGCCACTTAGTGTTCAGGTGACTACAGGGGACAAGGAAATAGAAGCAACTAGGAACTAGTGAGAGCTGGACATGGACTACCGTAGACAGGCGCTCTGCCTACGGTGATCCGTGGGATGCTGTGGCACCTTGTGCTTCAAGCACCTTCCCACTGGGTCCTTATCTCATCTGCCCTCACCACAACCCCAGGCAGGTGTTATAAGTGGAGCCCCAGGGTCACAGCTAGAAGAGCTGGTTCCTAGAACCCAGGACTCCGGGCTCCTCGGCCAGAGCTCCTCCCAGCCCAGTCATGGGCAAGCAAGGAGAAAGCAGGACTGGCACGCCGGGAGGGTAGGCACGGCCACGTGTCCCCTGCCAGGTGGAGAAACCTGTCACTGTCGGGGTGAGCTGCTGGGTGCACCGGCTCCTCTGTTCACCACTCACATGTATTAGGCGAGTATTTAGTACATTCGGTCCCTATCGGGGCCCACAGAGCTAGCAGTGAGCCGAACAGAGCCTGCCCTTCCCCACGTGTCAGGAAAGCGAAACACCCAGCGTGCATTCAAGGCCCTGTACAATCCAACCCCCACCTCTCTGTTCTCTTCCTCTGTCACTGTCACAGCATGCTTCCCAACGGGTCCAGGACACAGGTCACCAACACTCAGGGTTGCATCTGGAGTGACCTCCTTGCCAGCATCCCTGACCATGCTCCTGGGCCTGGCTAGCCCTTGCCCTTCACTCCCATCTGAGCTACAGCTCCCCAGCCCCCCGCCCCAATCCAGCCTCCCTTGTTCCTCCTGCTCCTAAGACTCTGCATTGCTGGGCAGTGCATCTGTCACCCAGAGAGCAAGCTCTCTTTGAGCGCACATTCGGAACGGCACATCAAAGAATCAAGAACTCCTAGCCAGCCTGAGCTCAAGTCATATCTGGTAAGCCTTCTCCACTCGGTGAGCCTGCGCTGCCTCCGTCTCTGACGCCCCGCAGGCTACGTCATCTGTACAACGTGGAGATGAGTGGGCGCACTGGAGGGAACACCCCCGATTCCTCCACGCAAGTGAAGCGCTTCCCGCCTCTGTGCGTCTGACAATGGCAAGGCCCTCACAGCAGACAGAGCCTGCAGCCCGGCTAGGATTCCATCACCTCCAACTTCCTCACGCATCTTGCTCCAAGAATGACGTCCTCTTTCATCTGCTTAGAGGTCTTGCTCTCTCTTATTCTCTCCCAGGAGCACTTGAACATGCACGGCTCTGCCAACTCCAACGTAACACACCGGCTCCTGCACTCTGTTTCTTCCTCCAGGAACCACCATCTCTCCAGTTCACAGCCACAGTCCTGGACAGAGAAGCTCTACTCCCTATTGCCACTTGCTCACTTCCCACATGTCCTCATCCCACAAAAGCCTGGCTTCTGTCCCCAACCCACTCGCACTGCTCTCCAGGGATGTTGCTAAATCCGACCAACACTTCTCAATAGTTATCAAACTTGACCTTAGTCGTTCCATATTTTTTCTTCTACTCTACCCTTTTTAAGAATCTCTTTCCTTGGCTTTCAGGCTACTCTGTCTCTTGGTTTACCCCTACCCCCTTGGTCTGTCCTCAGTCACTTCTGCCTTGTTCATCCTGAAATATTGGTTGTCTTCAGGGCTGCACCCTGGGCCCTGTCCTCTGTTCCTGGTTGGCCCTTCCTTTTGCATGGCTTCAGCTGTATCCATGTGGTGCTGACATTCGTATCTGTGTCTGTAGCCTGAACCTCTCTTCTGAGCTCCTGACCTGAACATTAACTGCCTGTTGGCCATCTTCCATGGATGGGCCACTATGTCTCACACCTAACACGTCTGAAAAGGAATTTGCCAGTTTTCTTCCCTGCTATCAGCCATTTCCCTCCACGTCCTTCCCGGCTCCTAGTCTTAGCGAATGGCACAGCCAAGCCAGAAATCTGATTCCAAGAAACCGGAGCAAGCGAGCAAGCTAGCAACCGTGGTCCTGCCCTCTCAGTCGCCCTTATCTCAGAACAATCACTAAGTGCTGTCGTACTGATTTGCCTGAAAGCCATCCTTTCCCTCCAGCTCCACCGCTGCTGTCTTAGCCTGTCACATTCCCCTTGGGATATTAATAGGCTTGATATGGGCTCTTTTCCAAGCGCTCCCAAGAATTCCCTATTGCCCGAAGAACCAAGTCCCAATTTCCTGATTACGGCTTGGTCATCTTTGCACCTTCCTGCTGGAGGTCACCCCTGACTCCCC
>PVKE010001559.1:37381-82828 GCA_004027555.1 Craseonycteris thonglongyai | reverse complement strand
ATGGATAAGTGTGTGTTTAGAAATAATATTCCATTCTACGGTGCACGGGTTCTATGAGCAGCAGTCTTTCCTCGCTCAACACCATAAAACACTACACAGTGGGCACTTATAAACATTGTCAGCCCTCACCCCTACCCCAGCAGGCTCCCTGGATGGCACTAGGTAGCCGGGAGCATGGTGGTTACAACCCCCGTCCCACCACCCTCCAGAGGAGTCCTCTCTGTGTGGCACATGTACCTCAGTAGCTCCCCAGTCTGAGTGTCGGGTCCCAGGCTGGGGGTGTCAGGGTTTATAGGCCCGTGTTAGTCCTTCCTTCGGCCAGGAGGGCTCAGTGGAATGACTTGACTTGCTGGGGTGTGTGTATCTGCACTGGATTCAATATCCCTACTGGCCTTGGGTTTTCCTAAGTCATCTGCTCTCTGAGCTCCACTGGACGCAGAGAATCTGCAACTCCTGGAGGGACCAGCTGTCCTGATTGGCCTGGGCCTATGGGAATTCCTGATCTGAGCCTTCAGGATTCAAACAGGGAAAGTGTCAGGAAAACTGGGATGAGATGGTGGCCTTACCTAGTCGGAAGTTGGCGTTAGTACTAAAGAAGACTGAGCTAGTCTTGGTGACAACCTGACCTGACCCTTAGCCTCTCATTGAGTGGCTCCCTGGAGGGTGATGTGATAGAAAACAAAGATAGTGACTGTGTGTGTGTGTGTGTGTGAAAGGGGTTACCAGTCAGAGATGTGATTTTGGGCTCATGGAGGAAAGTGTCCGTAGGGCTGTGATTAAGGGGCAAAGAATGTGTGTGGAAGGGATAGGTGGCTCATTAGTTTGGGATAAAAAGGAAGAATTGCGCATATAGGTTAGCCCCCATCCCCACTCCTCTCTGACCCAGGAGTGTTCTTGAAGACCCCAGAGAGAAAGGTGAGCAGGGAGTGGAGGCAGATCTAAGAGGATCTGGGAGGGGAGGAATCCCCAAAGGTGCCGGGAAATCTGGGGAGATGGGCAGAGAATGGAGAAGAGAGCAGAAGATAGTGCAGGTTCCATCCAGGAAGCTGCTGGGAAGGGCCTTCATTGTGATGTAAATGAGGTGACTGGAGGAGGGAGGGAGCCAGGGAAGAAGGCTGGGGGGTGCCCTGAGGGGTGGGGCTGAGTGCAAAGATTATATCATAGCTGCTGGTTATGGACATCTGGTGGCCTTTGTGCAGATGTCACATGCTAGGTGAGCCATTATTAACTAACAAAAGTCGGTGCTTACTTAGTAGCAAGGAGGTGTGTGCTTGAGTGCATTTTAGCATGGCAGAAGAAACTGTGGAGCTTGAAGACATGAAGGCAGCTTTCAGGGACTGGAGCACATTTGTAGAGCTAGTAGCCACTGCTCCCACCCCCCATCCCCATCATCACCACAAAGAAAATAATAAAATAAGGGGAAGCTGGGATGGCTCAGCGGGTTAAGCGCTTGCTTTGCAGCCCTAGGGACCAAGGATCGAATCCTAGCCATGGCCTGTGTGGGCCCATATGCTGACCTGGGGTGTGCTTCCCATGCGGCAAGCCCAGTTCCAGCCCTGTGGGGCCCCCACCCACCTGTGTGGAATGAAACCGTGTCAAAAACTGATGACGTACAACTATGCTCTGGGCCCTCCCCCTTTTCTCTGTCTGTTAAAAACAATAAAAAATAAACCTTGAAATAAAGTAAAAGTGTAGGACGCCTGAAGGTTATCAAGAGATAATATAATCCTGGGATACATTTGTTTTATTCATTGGAAGATACAATGGCTTGAAGAGTGGATAGCTATTAAAGGTGTTCCCCATAATGGACAATGGGCGTGAAGGCAAGTAGGTACATAAGGCTGGAATTAACTTTAACAGGACAGAAGCAAGAGAAGAATGGTTTAAAAATCGGTCATTGGGGGATGCCAGGTCAGTTCAGGGGTTGATTCCCCTGCAATCGTGAGGTCTGGGGTTCGATTCCCGGCCCTGGCCCGTGCAAACCCATACGCTGAACTGCAGCACAACTGGTAACCACTGAGATGGTGGCAAAGGTTCTCATTTCCCATGAGGGAGGCCCTGGTTTGGCTCCCGCCCCATGGGACCCCTCAAACAAAATCGGGCTTTGAACTAGAGATTTTCACTCTGGCGATCACTCCAGAAAACCCAGCGACCCCAGGTGGACAAACTGTCTTAAAAGCACCCTTTGCTTATCGCTGAGTAGTATTCCATTGTGTAAATGTACCACATCTTCTTTATCCAGTCATCTATTGAAGGGCATTTTGGTTGTTTCCATGTTCTGGCCACTGTGAACAGTGCTGCGGTGAACATGCGGGTACAAACATCTTTAAAGATTAAGGTTTTCAGGTTTTTTGGGTAGATGCCTAGGCACCAGCATTATGGACACACTCAATGGTTTGATGTTTACCTGGAGAGGAGGGAGGAGGGGGAGGGAGATTTGTGGGGGATGAGGGAGGGGGCACCAGATATATGGTGTTGGAGGGGGACCTGATTCTGGGAGCTGGGCACATAATGCGATGCATGGGTGATGTGATGTGGAGTTGTACATCGGGAAACTATCTAATTGTTACCAACCAATGTCACCCCATTAAATTTAACAGTAAAATATAATATTAACAATAAAAAAAAAAAAAGCACCCTTTTCTCTGCTTCTCTCCACCACAGAGACAAAATCTCCTGCAAGGTCCAAAATAACAGGATTTGTCAGCAGTCTGGAAATTTCCCAGAGAGGTTCTCTGGTCTGTTGCCAATTCTTGGTGCAGTTTGGGAATTTGGGGACTGGAGGAAAGCTGGCAGGAGGACAATACGTGTGAGAACCCCCCATGCAACCAGTGTGTCCCGGTGCATCCCTGGGAAAGATGTGTAGAAACAGCTTCAGCAACTGGGAGTCCCCTGGACTGTCTCATTGGCACAGTGCCTGGCACACAGCTAGCCCCCGAGAAATGGTGAGTGATGAACGAATGAATGAACGAATGAAGAACCACCATACGTCCCACCCTTGGTCCGTCCTGCCCTTGGTCCCTTCCACTAGTTCACACAGGCCTCCCACATCACCGCACGAGAAGTTACCTTTCTGAAACACAGATCTGATCGCTTCAGGCTGAGCTCCTTTTTGGTCTCTCCCCTTCGGAGCCAGAGTGCTCATTTCCCTGCTCGGAGACCTGCGCTCCCAGAGCCTGCAGGAGCCTATGTGACTTGGGTCCCAGCCTCTCTGTCCTCAGTCCCTCACCATTTCTCCCCCTACCACCTGGTGCATACAATCCTCACGGCCTTACTCGAGCTCTTGGCTTAGCCTAGAATCTCTTTCACAACTTGCCCCTGTGACCCCAGCCTTCACCCTGTGATAACCCACTCTTCAAAGTCCTACTCAAATACTGCTTCCTCCATGAAGCCTTCCTCTGTCCCACTTGCTTCCTTCTCTGTCATTTCACAATAGGGGCCAGAAGCTCACACAGCTCTGACTTCACCTTTTCTCCTGAGTAGCTTGTTCATTACCTATCATCCTGTACTAGTCCTTGGGCTTCTTGAAGACTGACGTTGTTTTATCTGTCTCCACATACTCAGCTAAATGCCTCTTAAATAAGGTGACCAGACGTCTTGCTTTTGGCAGGACAGTCCCGATTTTTAACAATTTGTCCCGCGTCCCACGGCGTTTTAAAAAAGTGGAACGAATGCACGACAAGCTAGGGAACAGCGGGAGATAGACCACATTTTTAATCAAGAAGTCCCCCCCCCCCCCCCCCACCCCCGGTCAATGGTGTCCTGCTTTACCAATGTTAAAATCTGGTCACCTTACTCTTACAGGAAGGGAAGTTAGAGAGGCTCAAAGAGTTTGGAAGAAGAAATGTTAGTGGGCGGGCGCTGGGGAAACAAAAAATGGCAGACACCCCGCTCTTGGCCTCAGAAATTGCTGTGCTCCACATGAATTCCCCCTTTCTCATTCAGCTTCTGTCCTAAGAAGTAGAATTGCTACTGAAAAGGGGGAGACGAAGGAGCCCCATTCTCTTTGGTGACCCCGCCCCCGATTTCTCTGCTTTGTCAGTTCTTTCTGTTGAAGGACCAGCCTTGACCTTCTGCGAGCTTCCCTCATGAGGGGGTGCCTCCCTCATGCTTCCGTCTGCCCGGAACGGTGCTAATCCGAGGGGCTTCGCTCCCTCTGCAGCCTCGTTGTGTCAGGCCGAAAAGTCCTCCCTGGTTTTCTGGACGTGGATACTGTTCAGGCTGGCACCCTTCCTGGGGAGTCTCTTTGTCACTCAGGCCTCATGGAAGGCCCCTTACAATGGCTCATTCACTGTATGTCCCGCATTGTCCCCGTCCGTTCATTGACATTCACTGGGATAAGCCTCCTGTGCCCCATGCATGGAGGTGCGTGCTCATGTGTGCAGACTCCATGTCCCATTAGCCCTGAGGACACTGGAACTAAAGGGCGGCACCGCGGGAATGCAGGTCTGCCTCCCCAGCTAGTAGCTGGGGCGGCTCCCGTGCTAATGTTCGTTCAAGAAGCACCAGGAGGATTGGGGCCTCTGCCGACCCAGCAGGGAGGAGGGCTGGCAGCTCCCTTCTCTAGATGCTGGCAGCTACATAACTCCAGACGGACACTGCTACCCCCTGCCGGGCCCCCCAGAACCAGTGAGTTCTGGAGACCCAGCGTCTGCCTTCCTCTTGGCCCTTAGCTGGGAGCTCCAGACTGTCCAGAGGTTTACCGGCTGCCTCCTCCCGAACCCGAGTCCTAGCCCCACCAGCCAGGTCGGCTCCTGCAGTCTGCAGCCCACGCTTTGCTTCTATCTTCCCTGAATCATTGC
Source organism: Craseonycteris thonglongyai (assembly GCA_004027555.1). Classification (NCBI taxonomy): domain Eukaryota; kingdom Metazoa; phylum Chordata; class Mammalia; order Chiroptera; family Craseonycteridae; genus Craseonycteris; species Craseonycteris thonglongyai. The sequence goes on along the minus strand of PVKE010001559.1, from coordinate 78,026 downwards.
TGGGGAGCCAGGCACCTGCCATGGCAGGACGGTTGTTCTATCTCAGCACCTGAGCACACATGGTATCTTTCAATGTTTTTTAAAAAGATTTTTAAAAATTTTGTTGTTTTTTTCAGAGACAGAGAGAAGGGGGAGGACCAGAGCAGTCTCCATAGTTGTACATCATCAGTTTCCAACATGGTTTCGTTCCACACAGGTGGGCGGGGGCCATGCAGGGTGGGAACTGGGCTGGGGGCCTCCCGCATGGAAGGCATGCCCGCTCAAGCCAGGGGCCAAACCGGGAAGGGAGGGGTGAGAATCAAACTGGGGGCCTCCCGCATGGGAAGCACACCCCAGTTCAGCATATGAGTCTGCACAAGCCGGGGCCGGGATTCGATCCTCAGTTACCGGGCCTGCAAAGCGAGCGCTTAACCCGCTGAGCCATCCCGGCTTCCCCTCAATATTTCTTAAGGTAATGTTGACAAGAAGGCTGTCCGGGCCATGAAGAAGTCACTAGAGGAGGCAGAGCAAATGCCGGACTGTGACATGGGAGATACAAGAGAAGAGAGTCAGTGTTCTGTTCTGTCACCCACCTCCCCAGCCTGGCCTCAGAGCCATGCACACTCTCCCTGTTGTCAGGATCCCAGCGCTCCCCTAGGACGGAACTCCCACTACAGGCCTCCCAAGACCTACTCTAGTCCTGTCCTCCCATGAGGGAGAATCCCCAATCCCCCTGGGGCTCGCAGTCCTGAGGCCCACGGGCTTCTGGGCAGCACCCTCAACGGGCACTTGCCGGGCCCCTGCACGCGCGCGTCCTTTAACTACTCAGGTGAGAGCCCTGGGAGGGAAGAGGCGGGCTCAGACCTCAGGAACCCAGCAGAGCCCTGGTGGGAAGTGTGTGCCTCTGAGCAGCTGTACCCCGAGCGCACGGGCTTCTGGTTGGGGGTGCAGATGGCTGTTTGCTCGCAGAGCCAGAAACAATGACGTTTGTTCTCTCCCAGGACAGATGGACCCTGGTGGGCATTTGAACGGGGCATTTTGGAAGCAAAGAAGTTCGGGCTTTTGGACGGATGTGGACGGCACGCAGCTTGTCCGCCGCCCAGCTGCGAGGCCTCGGGGAAGCTGCTTAACTTTGAACTCCGGGGTTTCTCTGTGCGTTTCCAAATTGTAGTCGGGTTTCTCAGCCTTGTCATACTGACAAGTTGGGCTAGATTATTCTCTGTTGTAAGGGGCTGTCCTGTGTATTGTAGGAAGGTTAGCAGCACCCCTGGCTTCTATATGCGAGATGCCAATCGCACTCACCCTGTGCCCCTTGCCCTGCCCAGTTGTGATCATTAAAAGTGTCTCAGAGACACTGGGAGAGCTCAGTGGATGAGCGCTTGCCTCACAATCAGGTCTGGGGTTCGTGCAAACCCATATGCTGAACTGTAATGCAACTGGTAATGGCTGGAATGGCGGCGAAGGTTCTCGCCTCCCATGCAGGAGGCCCCGGTTCAGTGTCCTGTGGGTCCCCACGTCTACCTGTGTGGAATGAAACCATGTCGCAGCTAGTGATGCACAACTATGGAGACTGCTCTGGGCCCTCCTCCTTCTCTCTCTCTCTTATACGTGCACACTTGCCCTCAAACAATGAAATAAATCTTTTCTTAAAAAGTGTCTTAGACATTGCTGCATGTTCCCTGGGGGAGGGGCAAAGCCTCGCTTGAGAAGCACTAATATGTACCCCTTGGGGCTGTTCTACAGATGGATGTGACAGCACCTGTAAAGTGGCTGACACATTGACACAGGTGCTCAATGAACGTGAGTCCCATTGGCATTTTCCGTAGCATCTGGCAGTCTCCCTTTCATCCGTGCCTGCGGTGGCGTGTCCCTGGAACTCAGAAGTGGGTGGAAAGGGGCAGCTCTGGAGGAGAGCTCAGGAGAAGGTGTCTGGGCCCAGGGACCTGTCCAGGGGCTTCCCTGGTCTCCGAGGGGGTGTCTCCTGGGTGCTCAGGTGTGTCTCAGGGAAGGGGAGGCCCAGAAATGTTTGCGCAGAGAGCTTTTTCCCAGCAGGCAGCGGGTTTTCTGCCTCAGTCCTTCCTCCCCTCTGGGTTATTCTGGGGAGAGGTACGGCCCTTTCTAGACAAGGGATGACCTCCAAGAAACAGTCGTTTGTACCAGCAAGGAGAGAGTGTAGAAGACACCGCTGAGATGCTAGCTTGGCTGGGGCTCAGGAGGGCGGCCTCCGAGAATGCTGGCTGTAACTGCCGGCCCCAGAGGTCGGACTGCCTGCCCACCTCCTTGCCCTCAGTGCAGCTGGCCTTGGCGGTGCCCATGGCCTGCCTGCCCAGTGCCAGGCCTCTTCACTGGGCCTGGAAGACAGAGAAAGCACTTTCTTCAGGGTTGGGGGTCCATGGATACCTTTCAAATTCACAACAGGGTGGTGTGAGAGGCAGAACTAACCCAACAGCGAGAATCTCAGTGTTACCCGAGCCATAGACACCCCACCTCCTCTGGTTTATTTCTTCCCTCCCCTCCCCTCCCCTCCCCTTTTTTCTTCCTCCCTCTCTCCCTCCCTCCCTCTTTTCTTTCATGGTGGAGTAGAAATAACAATGGACTAGGGGCTTGAACTTGCTCCTCTGGACCACTGGCAAGTTGTGTGGTCTTGAGTGAATCATTCTCTCCTGGGCTCAACATCATCATCTCTCAGGGGCAGCCCTGAAACTGCTCTCTCCAATACAGACACTTTGAGAGACTCCAGTGAGGTCAGCGACCAAACATGCTTTGAGAAAAGCAAAAGGATTGTTGGTATACGGTCCCTGCCCAGTTCAGCCTCATGCTGAGGGAGCTCTGGCCGCAGCAGAACCATTTAGAAGGGAGTCACCGGATGAAAGGACTGAGCTAATAGGACGAGTGCAGGCCAAGGCGGAGCAGCACTGGGAGGCCCAAGGGAGCCGCCCCCTGAAGATGAGGAGGTCAGTGTGTAACAGGAGCTGGGAGCCTGTAGCCCTCAGCTGGGAGCCCACCCAGGTCCAGCAGAGCAGAGGCGGCAGGGGAGTGGAGGGGGGGAGTTTGTTGTTTGTTTTAGTTTTAATCATGACATTACCTGAGAAAGGGTCAAAGACATGCACGGTTCCCTTTTTATTAAATGGGGAGTTGAAACCCTAAAGCCCCAAAGGCACGTTCTTCACTTGTATGGGCTGCAGAACTGTGGACCTGACCCAAAGGGCACCTGGCCCGTTTCAAGGCTCCTTCCTCCTTACCTGAGGGCTTGCATCACCTCATGCCTGGCCTAGGGTGACAGCCTTCACGATGGCTCTCTTCCCATTCTACACAAAGGTCTTCTAAACAAAGATTTCAACACTATCATCACTTATCTTCCTGATAACCTTACTGCCCCCAGGGCCTATCTCATCAAGGCCAAGGTTTCTATCTGATCACGTTAGAAAGCTTTTCCATTGAGTGGTAAAACCCATCTTACCACTTACTTCCTCCTGTAGAGACTTAGACCAAGGCTCTTAACTCTCTGAGCCCTCCCCTTATCTCTGAAAATGGCATAAAGATCTTACATGTGACCTCCTAGTTGTGTAGTGAGGATCAATGATAGAGTGGATGTGTTAGAGCTTTATAAACTGTAAAGGGCAGTGCCAACATTACAGTCCATTCAGGTCCCTTGAACCTCTCTCAAAGGCCATTCGGGACGGTTTTCTTATGGCTCTCCTATTGCTTCTCTCCATAGGGATCCACCCTGCTTTAACGGGCCAGGCAAGGCCTATCCTTGAGGAGTCACTGACCTTCCATCCCCTCACCCTCCGTCACTGACCGCAGCCTGGGTAGGGCGCCCCATCCTCCTCTGCTTTTTTGCACAGGGATAAGAGTTAGTGAGCCTCTTACAATAGGCCTGGGGTTTACCCATGATCTCATTCAGTCCTCACAATCAATTTAGCAAAGTTGCTGGAAACAAAAAACAATTGAACTTCTATATATCAGCAACAAATAAATAGAAAAAGGAAATTTAAAATGTATATGCCTGGAAACAACTGAAGTTACATTTGACCTCTACACCGAAAACTGTAAACTATTATTATGATAAATTAAAGAAAATCTAAAGAAATGCGGCCAAATGTCAGGATCATGGATTCAGAAGACTTAGTATTCTAAAGATGCTAACTATCTCCAAATCGATCTGTAGAGTCAATACAATCCCAATAAAAATTCCAGTAGCTTATGCATTAAAATGCAAAAGGTCAAGAATAACAAAGATCGCCCTGAAAAAGGACAAAGCTGGAGGGTATATTTTACCAGGTGTCAAGACTTACGAAGGAACAATCATTAAGAGAGTATGACATTGACACAAAGCTAGGGAAACAAACCTATGGAACAGAATAGAGCCCAGAAACAGCCCTACACGTACATGGTTACTTGATTTCTGATAAAGGGGACACTTCAGAGCAGTGGAAAAATAAATTTATTTTTATTAATTGCCACTGGTCAACTGTATCCACCTACTAAAAAGTGAATCTTGACTCCTACTTCACACTGCACACAAAGAATTCCAGATGAATTTTAGATATAAATGTGAAAGGTAAAACACGAAAGTTTCTAGAAGAAAACATAGAAGAAGAATTTCTTGGCCTTTGGGTAGGCAAACATTTCTTAACTAGGACATAAAAAACATTAGCCATCAGGGAAAAATATTGATAAATTTAGCTTTTGTCTTTCTCCAAGGTTGCCACTGAGGGTTAAAAAGGCAACAGCGAGGAGCAGAAAATGTTTCCAGTACACATAACTGGCAAAGGACTCCCAGCAGAAACAAAAATAACTTTTGTAGCTCTCTAATAAAAGAAGCCAAATTAAAAATGAAGAAACAATTTTAATTAGCCACATCATAAAACAGGATGTGCAAATGGTGAAAAATGTATGAACAGGTGCTCACCATGATCCATCATCAGGAAAATGCAAATAGAACCACAGTTAAATACCACTCAGCAACCGCTACAGTGGGAACGTGGAGAAGTCTGACAATGACAACATCAAGTGTTGGTGAGGATGTGAAGCACGTGAGGCCGTCACACGCTGCTGGTGGGGAGGGGGACACGCTGGACCCCACTGGGAAGGGTTGGCATATGCCCACCTTATGACCCAGCAATGCCACTTCTAGCTGTACACCCAGTGGAAATGTTCACATGTGTTTACGACAAGATCAAGAAGCATTATGTGTAAAAGTCCCAAACTGGAAATGCCTGGAAACCTACATCCTATCCACAGTGGAATTTTCGTACAGTAGCGTATTATGGAGCAACGAGAATGACAGATCTACTGACACCCTCAACCACAAAAACTGGCCTCTCTCAAGAGGATGCACACGTTATGAGTCTATACTAAGTGTTTGCACTGAGGCAAAGGTGATGTCATGGGAGAGATGGGCGTGATCCGGAGGGGAATAGAGAAGTTTCTGGGGCTACTTTCAATACTCCAGTTTTCTTTTTGCCTTGGGTTCTATTTATATGAGAAATTTGAAGATTCATCTGCCTGTTGGTTCATCCATGATTTGTGCATCTTTCTCTGTGTATATTATACTTCAATAAAATTTTTACTTAAAAAAAATTCTCACAATAATGCACAAGGTGGTTCTTTCCTTCTTCCTAATTTACCAACAAGGAGAGTAGGCTCAGAGGGGACAGGGACCTGGTCCGGGTCCCCTGGGGATGAGAGGCAGAGGATTCAGACCCACCCTGTGTGGGTTCCTAAGCATCACCTCCTGACCTTATGTAGAGTGCTGTCCCCCTCTCTCAGGTAGCTCAGCTCCTCAGTGGGGTTCTGCACCCTCAGAGGCAGGAACCCTGACTGCAGCCCAACAGGTGCTCAGTGCTATGGACTCAATGTGGGGACCCCCTCACCCCACCCAAGTCATATGTTGAAGCTCCAACCCCAGTGGGACTGTATATGGAGGTGGGCCTTTGGGAGGTGCTTAGGTTCCCATGAGGTCTCAGGGTGGGGCCACCAGGGTGGGATTAGTGCCCTGAGAAGAAGAGGAAGAGACCGAACCCTCTTTCCCCACCATGAGGACACAGCAAATCAGAACGTGGGCCCTCAGCAGACACCCAGTCTGCTAGCACATTGATCCTAGACTTCCCAGCGCAGAACTATGAGACACGAAAGTGTATGGTTTACGCCGTCTGACTGTGGCACTTTGTTATGGGAGCCCGAGCTGAGCTAACAGTCAGGGGAGGAAGCTGCAACTAAATCTATGAGCTCACCCTCTGCCCCTGTTCTCGCCCTTTGTCTCCTTTCCTTCCCGGCTCTGAGCTTGTCTGGTTCTGGCCTGTGCCTCCCAACGCGACAGCATCATCTTTAGCACAGGACGCTGTGCCCAGCAACGTGGCTCCCCTAGCACGTCCAGACCCTGAGGGGGCTCCGCTGCTCCAGGTGAGGTCCTCACTGCGGGGCAGAGCGCTGGACCTCAGGGTCCACTCAGCGTCCACCGCTCCCGGCCTGAGGGCTTAGTCCTGACTCCTCCACCCCTCTCAGCCTGCAGCGGGAGCTAAGCTGTGCTGGCAGGTGCAGAGCAGGCCTTCCCTCCCCCACACAGCTGGGCTCTGCAAGTTTCCCTCTCCCCGAAGAATCAGGACCGGGGTGCCCTAGGGAGCCTCCTCTGACAAGCCTCCCACGGCTCAGCAATGGGGCTGCCCCTGCCCAGGACATTGCGAGGCTCTAAGGCTGGGCTCAAACTCCTGATAGGTTTTCTCCCACTTGGCAGGTCCCTGGGCTCTCCTTCTTCTCTTTCATTGGCTAAAGAACTGGAGACATGTCCACATGGGGCCATCAGAGATTAGATTTCAACAAGGTGAGTACCCATCTATCGACTGTTCATAAGAATTGCTCTTAGCGGGCTTAGAGATCACTGATCTGACCCATGGGTAGCGAACCTCCCTGCGGACAGCTGGTGTCCCTGGGCCCGGCTCAGAACCTGCCGGGCAGGAGGGCTCAGGACACTCAAGGAGAGGAGCAGACCATCAGGGGCACGGCTGGGCAGGAGGGGGCGGTCCCAGCCTCCGTCCTGCTGCGGGGCGCTCAGCGGCAGCCACCTCCCTGGTCCTGCGTGCTCTGAGCTGCAGGCGGCTAACGGCAGCCCCGGCCCAGGCTCTCCTCAGAGGCATTTCTGGGGGTTGCTGTCCGACATCCGAGGAGCCAGCATAGATGCTGGCTGTCCTCTGTCCCTTGCCTCCACTGTTCTACCCACATTTTCTGCCATTACCTCCCCGAGGAGCACCTTCGGGGGACTCCTTCCACTTAAATCTAGGGAGGGGCATGGAGAGGGCAGGCTGGGGGGCTGCGGGGTGTCATCTCAGCTCAGGGGCTCGAGCAGGAAGAGTGACTGTGGAGGGGCTGGTACACACTGGACACCCCGGGGGGGGGGGGGGAGGGTTTCTGGCAAGAGAAACAGGCGTGGTCACCAACCACCCAGAAGCCCGACTCTACCTTCGGCTGCAGCCTTTCCGTGACTCAAAGTGGAAACATATCTGCCTGCACAGACTGAGACCCTAGCAGGCCTTTCTGGTCCTCAGGAGAAGTGGCTGGCCCCCTGGAGTCCCCCTGATGCCACGTCCCTGCAGCTGGTGTCCTGGCTGTCTCAGGAGCACTGTGCAGCCAGCACAGGTCTGGGTAAGGCAGGGAGACCCCCCCTTCAGAGGAGGCCCGATCCGCCATTGGCTGCTCCCAGAAATCCCACCTGCCTCCCCATCCCTGTCCCTTAGCTGCTGGTGGGAAAGGTGTGGGGGGAACAGAGAGGGGCTCTGGATTTGTGCTGCCATCTCTTCACTCTGTCTCCCTGTCCTGGGAAGAGCTGTTGGCGTGGGGACATCTTAAGCAGACACCGGAGCTTATGCCATTACTCCTGACCCTGGGCAGGCTTCACTAAAACCACTGTATGCCCATGAGCAGAAGGCGTCTTCCAGGATGCCTTGTGTGTCTTGTTCCCCACTGCTGTCATCTTCTCCACCTGCAGAATGTGGTCAAGAGGGAGATTCACGGCTGCTGTCCCGGGATCCGTGCCTCGGGCAGTCCTTTGAGGTCAGACCCACAGGCGGGAGGTTCTGCCTGATTTGAAGAGGGAGGCTTCCCGAGTCAGGACCCGTGGCTCATTTTCTGTGGGGCTGCCCTTTGAAATCTCTCCAAGCTCTCCTCATCCTAGACGAGAGGCCCCTGCATGGGGCTGATGTCCCCTCTCCCAGATGGTCCTAAAAGCCATGTGAGCCCCACACTGGTGGGGGCACGGCCGTCTCAGTAGACACCAACATGCCGGGACCCAGAAGCTGCTGGACTCTGCAGACACCAGTTCTAAGGTCAGATCGGAAACCTAACAGCTGTGTGCTGCGTGCCATGGAGGAAGCCACCTCTCTGGGCCTCACCATTAAAGTGGAAAGTTTCCTCCAGTTAAAAATAAATAAATAAAAGGGCACAGAGGAACAGAAGGCAGGCAGAAGGTGCGAGCAACGCCAGCCGGCTTGTCTCACCCGGGAGGACCCGGGTCTTTGTCCCTGGTGGGGAATGGTGTGTCACAGCAGGGACAGCTCCTACTGGGTCCCCTCAGGCTCCTGCCTCTGGCAGGTCTCATGCCAGTTCAGCAGAATAAAGGCCCCTCTAATTTTCCCACGCCGAGTTAGAATTCAGTCCTTTGCGTTCTCCTGCGTGACGCTGCCAGACCTGCGTCGAATGCACAGGAATGTTTCATCTTGTGTGCTTTTCTTTCTGCCCCTTTTCTGACCTTATGAGCTGCATAATCCACGACATGATCCAGAGGGCAAAGACTTTGGCTTTGAAGCCAGAGGCCAGAGAAGAAAGAGGTGCAGCATACACCCCCCTTCCATCCAGCCCATCACCCTGGGGAGAAACGGTCCCCTCTCTGTTCTGTCCCACACAAGCACTCGAGGTGGTGCTGTGGGGTCCCAGTGGACCCCAGCCTTCCAGCCTGCCCCTCTTATTTCCCCTTCTCCTTCATACACACGGTGTAAACTAACACGAGCAAGAGATGCATTTTCAGCACGGAGCCTAGACCTCAGGACATGCAATGATGTCGCACTCACTGTCCGACATCATTGCAAAAGCTTTAGTCAGATTGACGGTGTGGACAGATGCAGAGTGACGAAGGTGCAATGGTTCCTACCCACATTGCTTTCAGCTACAACTGTCACCCCTCCTAGAGTAAGCAGATAAGAAGGTCGCTGTCAGCCAGTACTGCCTGACCCCAAAGTTGTCCCTCCCTGACCCCCTGGACATGTGTCTGGACCACAGTCACATGACCCTCCTGCAAAGACAACTCACTCTCGTGCCCGGTTTCCTTCAATGGGAGCTGAGGCTAACAATCATAGAGCTCCTACTATATTTCATGCACTTCTTACTTACACTGGCTCATGGAATTTTCTTGCAAATTTTATATGGGACACAACACAATTTACAGATAAAAAAACTGAGGCTCAGAGAGGCTAAGTGACTTGCCCAGTGCCACACAGCTAACAGGTAGTGTAGCTGGGATCCAAACACTGGTCTCTCTGATTTCCCCAAACCATGTGCCTTCTGTCGTCCACTCCCAAACTTGCTAACAGGGGTGACAAACATGAGCAAGCCCATGTCTCGCCTTTAGGACTCACCTGCTCTCTCTGCCAGGGCTGTGGGTTGCCATCCAGATGAGGATGAATTAACTCTCCTGGGAGATTAGGAGAGCATGGCAGGGACTGAAGTATTTCCGAAGGAAAGCCCTGTCTCCAGGTGTCACCTCCCTGGGGACTTCACAGGACACCGTCCCCTCCTTGCCCTCCCTTGGCTAGCTGGAGTTTTGGCAGGTACAAGGGAAGCTCTTAGGCAGGAACCAGGTTGAGGAGCCTTCCAGAGGAAGATGGGGGATGGTGTTCTGAGTGCTTCAGGGCTGTGGGCAGGGGACCCGGGGCACCCTCTTCTGAGAGCGAAGGAAGAAGGTCCCTGCTTGAGAGACCTGCCCCCTGCCTGCCCTCTCCTGATGTGGCATCATCGTCCTGGGCGGTGAGCATGCCGAGCGGCCCTCATGACTTTTGTGTTTTGTTTGGATGGGGTTTAAACTGAGCATGCATGAGACAGAGGCAGAGAACTTGTTTTCCATTTTCGAAAGGTGCTAACTGGTAGCAACTGCGATTGACACAGTAAACCTTCGCTGTCACATTAGCTGGGGACTTCTCAGAACCCTCGGAACAAAGGAGACAGCCGAGGAATGGGGAATAAAATGTCTGAAGCACCCAGAGAAACAAGAAAGAAGACAGGAGACAGAAACAGAGGCTGCGGGTGTCAGCTGTCATTGCCATCCATGGTGTCGACCTGGAAGGGGACAAAGCCACAGAGACTGAGAGCCCCCCTGGGGTACACCCACAGAGAGCTCCAGGATGGGGACCTGAGGAGTCTCCCGGGCCCTGAAGTGGGGGTCACAGTCCTGGTTCTGCCAATAAGCAGCCGTGGGACCCTGAGCCAGGCCCTCCCCAGTCTGTTCTCTGTCTTCATCTGTTTTTTAAAAAAAAGCCCACTGTGATTCATCCCAGGTCCAAAGCCGTCCAAAGCAAGGTGTTAGCAGTGTCTCCTGTCATTATAAATAAGTCCTCTTAGCTCATCAACCCCTGACCGTTGATCTTGGACTAGGAACGCCCCTCTCCTTAAAGCTACAGCTCCCCCACGGTTCCAGACTGCGTGAGATCTCTGGGAACATGCGCTAACCACTAGGAGCCGGGGACGAGGATGGAAAGATGTTCTAATAAATCCTGTTGTTTCTAGAAAGAAGTCTCTCCAGCCTCACATCCATTCTATAACCCATTGCTGGAGAAACGTCCTAAAACCCAAGTCAGCTACATTAGCAGTCCTCTGCAGGAACGCCCCTCAGCCTGTCACATCACATGCAAACCCCCCGCTGGGTAGGAAGCGCCTTCCTCAACCTGACTCAACTTGCTTTTGTTTCCCTGCCACTTATTGTCCCTGATCTTTGCCACCCCCTCCATCCACCTTTTAAAATCACAGCCAGCCCACAGGGCCCTTCTCAAATTCTGTCTGTTCCAGGAAGACTTTTTAGTCCTGAATCGCTTTGTGGAGTGATTTTTAAAACATTGTATCTGTTTGCCCCCACCTTCCCCATTCCAGGCCAGTGATGCCCTGTGGTAGGCAGGGTGCTTGGCATGAACCTAGCATTCAGTGACTTTAAAGAGACGGAACTAAAATAGAAAGAACTGTATTCCTGGGCTCTGGAACAGCAGTTCTTGGAGGTGAGTAGAGAAAAGGCAACAGGGGGAGAAGGTTTTGGGGGAGGGGATAGAATGGTATATAAGGGATCCTTATATTTTGTGTTTCTATCACAATACCGGTTCTTTCTTCATCGCAGGCTCCTTAGCTTCCTGCTACATCTGGGGACCCTGGGCTTGGAGGTCCTGTTGCAGCCCCAACACGGAAGTCACTCCCTGGTCAAGAGAAAGTTTCTAATTCAACAGGAGACTGAGGGGCTAGCAGGAAGCCCGGGGAAGCTGAGAGCCTGGTGCTCCCGTCTTCTCGGCGATGAGGAAATGTCGCGTCAGGAAAAGCCCAGCAGCCTGCCCCCAGCTGCCCCCCAGCTGGTGCCGAGCCTCAGGGCAGCGGCAGCTGCTGGGCCCCGCAGGGAGGAGGCCGGCAGCTGGAGGGCCTCCTGGCCAGCCCAGTGCAGGTGGAGGCTGGGGGCGGCCGGGGCTGTTTTCCCCACCTGCCTGCAGTGCGGTTTGTCTGCTGGCGCCGCGGAGGCGTTGGGGCTGGGGGAATTTGATCGGCAAGGCGGGGGAGGCTGTCTCCCCAAGATAGGAGCGCAGTCTAATGCTTCCCTCCTCCTGGGGCCCTGCCGAGATGCCCTTCCTGAGAGGAGGGAGCAGAAGAGAGCCGAGCCTGCAATAAATAAGGGAGGGTCCTGAATGCTTCAATGTCCTTCCGAAGCCCTGCTGCCCTGACCTCACTGCGGAGGTGCCAGGACACACCGCACAGCGTCCTTGAGACACTCAGACAGGCTGTCTCTTCGCCTGGCAGAAGGTCAAGGGCAGCCCCAGGGCTCACTCCCCAGACTACTTGACCCCTGACATTCGAGCGTGGTTCCCCAATGTCCCTGCCTCCCTAGCTGTGTGGCGGCTTTGGTTCTCTGGGATTCCCCATTCTCTTACTGGAGCAGAGGGTGGGAGGCGAGACACAGGGCTGGGGGCCCACCAAGTTCCAGGCCGGCTTGGGTTGTCATCGGGTTCCCCTTCTGCTCTCTCCCTGAGAGACCAGACACATGTTATCAGGGACTCAAAGAATCTCCCATCAAGGTCACCCTCTCTGCTGCCTGACATGGGAACCACAGCCCCAGTGCAGTGCCCGGCGCTGCACAAGCCATCGAGAGGTCCCCATACCGAGCTGGTCTGTCCTGTGGGGCACCCCTTCTCCTCCCTGAAGCGCCCTCACCGAGGCAGGAGGCCAAGTTCCATCGTCCCTTCTCCCCGTGGCTGCCTGGGTTCCTGGACCCAGTGGCCCATGGGCAGTACTGGGAAGTCCGAAGTGGTGGGGTCGGAAGGGCCACCGCGAGCCTCTGTCTCAGCCATTTGGGGCCGAGCCCTGACTGTCCAGGGCCTGGTGCTACACACCTGAGGCGTGACACGTTCTCTTTCAAGGGGTTTGTAGTATAGGCAGGGGGAGAAGGAGACAGATGAGGATTAAATACTACCACATGGGGACAGATACTCTCCTGGCGTGGCAACACCTCTCACCTCAGAATGCCCGCCTGTCCTGCTGCTGAGCCAGGACCCGCTCACCCACCACCCACTGCCCTGCCGCTCAGCAACATTGGGGTCATCGGGGAAAGGTGTTGGCAAACCCAAGGTCTGTTTCCCTGCCTCCTTTGCTTCCTCTTAGCTTCTTCCTGCTCTCCTTTCCTGGCCTGCTTCTATGCAATTCTCCTTTCTGCAGGAATATAATGTTCGGCGGCTTTACACCCACTCTCTGAATGCTGCCAGGGAATAATGACTAAGGTGGTGGGTGGAAGTACAGCAAGTTGAGACCAATTTAGCAATCCCGGGTGCCAGGAGGAGGCTGGCTGAGCAGCAAATGGCTTTGCCACAGCAAGGAGAGTACAGATGCCCCGAAACCAGCGGGCCCGCGAACATGGCCCTGCCCTGGGGTTCCGCCAGCACCGGCCTTAGCCACCCTGCCGTCTGTGCCCGAGGTCAGCGTCAGCTCGGGGCAGGCAGGGCTTGGCCTCAGACACCGGTGGACATTCAAGCCATGCCCACTCCACCCAGACCTCAGCTCCACTTTTGACACCCTTGAGGGGCTGGCTGTGTCTTTATACACCCCCTGAGCTTGGAGTTTCATCTGGTCTGCTCCCTCTTCTTCCAGGGGTGGGGGGTGGCGTGCTCTGGCCAGGGGGTCTCTGCAGCTCTGAAGGGCTGATGGCAATCTGAGAGACTTCTTTGGGCATGGCAGAAATTGAGGTTCTGGGGTGTCAGGGAGGGGGCTGCCCATGCCACAGAGTGGCCAACCTAGGGAGACCCACATGCAGGTCTTCCAGGTCCCGCCACGGAGTCTCTGAGGATTCCTGTCATGGCATGTGACTGTGAGGACAGCTCAGAGGGGGAGGTGACAAGATTGGATGAATGAGTGTGTGAGTGTCTGCTGGCAGCTGTCCTGCAGGCTCTTATCTTCGTTCGCAGTGATGGCCTGACACAGCAGCTCTCCACTGCCTTTGTTCCAGGTACTCGAACATCTGTTCTGACACCAATCTGGCCTGTCACTGAGTACAAAACTCACCTTTCTGCCGGATTGATTAGAACAATTAGTGTTCACTGTTAGTATATGCATGCAAGGGTGTGCGCGCACGCATACATGCACGCGCGCACACACACACACATGCACACACACTCTGTCATCCTCTGTCTCTTCCTTCTCCCTCCACAACCCTGGCACCCTCGTCCGCATCCACACTCCATCCAAGTCTCTCCTGGTCGGGAGGCCAACTCCACGCATCACCATCTCCCACATGGCTCACTTTCCAGCGGGGAGCTGTAGCCCATTTTGGTTTGGAACTTATTTGCCACCTTATGGATAAGGTGCAAACACTGAAAAGACAATGGCATCACTTTGGTATTCCAGTGAAATGTCGTTAATTCAGATTCTGTGAAGGCCAAATGTGCGCTCATGTGGAGGGAGGGGACTGAACTTCATGAACTGACGAGTTGTAAAGAAAGAATTGACCTAAGATAAAGTTCAGTGTTTAAAGTAAGTAGCAAGTAGACACCCCCCCTATGCTAGGCAGTTCCTAGCTTATTGTTTATTGATTTACCATATGTGCATAACAAGTGCTTAGGGATGGGGGTAGGGTGCAGAATAAGTGAAGAAGACTCCAAGGCTTTCCTCATGCTGAAATACAATAATTACGCAAGTAACTGAGTTCTTATAATTAAAAAAAAAATTTTTTTTTTTAACTGAACTGGGGACCTCACCGCATTTGGGAAGCACACCCCAGTTCAGCATGTGGGTCCGCCTGGGCCGGAGCCGGGATTCGATCCTCGGTCCTCGGGGCTTCAAAGCGAGCGCTTAACCCGCTGAGCCATCCCGGCTTCCCCAATCTTATAATTTAAAAAATTTTTCTTTTTTCCCTGCACATTAAACATTTGTCAACAATTCTGTGAAGCTAAGTCTGTTTAATTAATGAGGCCTGATGGTTGGGGGGTGACAGCCCTGGATTGGGAGTAGAACGGCTGGGTTCCAATCCCAGCTTTCCACTTAAAATCCTGGGTGAACGCCATTACCTCTGACAGGCTCACTGAGTTTTCTCATCTGTCAAGCTGTAGAAGCAATCTTCCTACAGAGTTGGCAATAATAATCATAATAAAGTGTAAAGTCCTGGATAGATCAAAAAGGCTCTTAAAATCATGGTTACAGGAAGCCTAGGGATGGTGTTTGGCCGTCTGGTGGAAGTCTGTGTCTGCAGGAAGTGAGAGAGTGAGTGAGTGAGTGAGAGAGAGAGAGAGAGAGAGAGAGAGAGAGAGAGAGAGAGAATGGAGATCGCAGATACAGAGGCAGCTGAGCCAAACAGCAGCCCGCCCAAGGCCCAACTCAGCCTTGCTTCCCCGACACATCCGCACGCGCTGCTCTGGTCTACACCCTCGGAGGAGGAGGTCCATAGCCAGTCTGCACGTTCATTTGGATGGAGGCAGTTGTAAGAGGTGAGTCCTCCTGCCCTTCATTCCTGGCTCTGTCTGGTCTGGGTGACTGGCTGAGCTGGGAAAGGGGTCACAGGCTCTCCCTAGGGTTCCCCCCTTGGAAGAGGAAGCCCCAACTCCTCAGCTCTCCACTTGTACCTTGCTGCGGCCACTACGTCTACTCTCTTACACCTGCTTGAGGGTCAGCCCACAGCCACCTCCTGCCTGGGGTCTTTGAGCTCACTGCCCTCGTGCTGAGTAGCTGCTGTGTTCAATGGCAGTGCAATCCAGGTGTCAAGGTCCTTGTCATGGATTCATGTGAGCTGGGTCCTCTGCCCAATTCCCATCACAAAGTTTCATCTCAAACCGTCATTTAGCCATTTTTTAAACCCCCCCACCTCCCCAGCACCCACCTCTCATAGATAAGAACTTGAATAAACAGTGAAATGTGGAGTTTTTCAAATTTGAATGATGATCTTTGAAAGGAAAATTAACATCATCAAGATCCCTGAGAAGGCATGGGGCAAACCTGATGTGAGGAATAATGGGATGCTGCAAAAGGCACAGGAAGGGAGTCACCAGGACTGTGACAGTGTGACCTTGGACAAGTCCTGGCCAGATTACCTTCCAAACATGGTAGCAATGCACTCTCCCAGCAGTAGAATAAGTGTCCAAATTAGATCAGTGGTTTTCAAACGGCACTAACATAAAGATTTATTAAAAAGCAAACTCAAAGACCTAGCATGTAAACTGCCTAAAGATTCCCCAGGCAGTTGGACACTTCTCTGTTGGCCAAGCTCCAGAAACACCTCATCATGGCCCTGAAACCACTGCCCCGAAACCACTGCCTCTGGGGTTCCAAGTGCACGATTTTAAAACTCCAAGTCTAGATCATGCCTGGCACCTCCCACTTTATAATTGCACCTGTTGGTTGATTGAGCTGGAGGTAGAGTGTGTGGGTTGGCACGGTGAGGGGAGGCCAGGTTTTCCTCAGGCTCCTGAACTGTCAGAAGCAAGAGCTGGGATGGGGAAGCAGCAGCCTGGAAGCAGCTGGCCCGATAACAGAGGCAGGAAAGTCAGAGGCCAGGCCGGTGACGTGTGCCCCTGAGGGAAACCACTGTTGGGAGAAACGGTCCCTGCCCAGGGTCTTTGTGATAGCTCTATCCTCTCCCATCACTCTACTAAACAGCGTCCACTAAGGGCCTATGCAGAGCAGGGAATTCACAACACAACCGCTGCCTCTGAGAACACTGTGGGCTTCTCGGGAGCCAGTGGGTAAATGCGAGATAGCACAGAATGGTGGCAGGAACAGACTTGGTGGAGGTGGGGGGCTGGGGCAAGAACATTTCACAAAGAAGAAACACATATTTCTGTGCTCAAAGGTAGCAGGACAACGTGGAAGAGCCAAGGGTGGAGCTGAGTTCAAATCCTCGCTCCACCATTTGCCATTCCAGCTATGTTATTTAAGTCTCCTCCCCCGGTCATTATGCCTACCCTGCAGGGCTACCCTGAGAATTAGATGAGATCATGAATCAAAAGTACTGGGCACACAGTGTACACAGTGGATGCTAGTGGGTGCTGTGAACTATTACCCATTACGCTCATCTGTAAGCTGCTTAATGACAGGTTTGCCATCATTACCTTATTCGTCTTTGAAGCCTCACTGTCTGGCCCAGAGCCTTACATTTTGTAGGCACCTAATGAATATGTATTAAATGCATGTTGAATAAGTGTAAAGGCATATAAATAAGTTTGGGGGATGAGAAAGCCATTTTCCATGGCTGGTGCTCAACCACCTCTTGGCCCATACAGGCTGGCACATGGCATCTCAAAATCACCTGCCAGTCTTCCCCTGACACACACCGAATGCATCATACATCGCCTGAGGCACACACACAGACAGGGCACCTCCTGCACTCATACACGTGCACAAGCTGAATGGTTGAAACGAGGTTCACCTAGTGCAGCACGTAGAAGCTGCCACAAATGTTAACTAATGACCATCTTAGCAGTCTCATCCTCCCTCTGGCTTGCCCACAGCCACCTTCAAGAGACGCCTTCTTTTTCCACTTGAGTTTCTTCTCACCTGAAGCACAGTCCCCCATTCACATCTATCCAGCTGAGACCTTGGACTTGAACTCCTGGTGGCTAAGTCACACTCTGCTCCCATTAGCTGTGGACCTCAGGGAAAGCCCTGCCCCTCTGGGGCCTCCGTTTATTCACTGGTAAGCAGAGAGTGAACCGTACTTTATGCCAACCTGGTAGTTATGTTGCAAGGGCCGTGTGATAACAAAGGAGATAACGTCTGTGATGTGCAGAAAGCGCCTCAGAAAACAGGCGCTGCATAAATACAAGGTGCAGACGCCACGCCCGATTAGCCATCTACCTCTGCCCACAGGCTCTTCCCATCTTGAGCACAAACCTCCCCACTGGGAGCTCGGTCTCTAATACCCCTTGTCACGTGCACACATATACAGACACGCTTCCAGCACCTGTATTCTCTCCAGCACGCCCGCAGAAAATTGGTTTTTGAACTTGGAGGAAGCTCAGGTTGCACACACTCGCTTGCTCCTGTCCACAGACTCTCCTCCAGGGTCTCCCAAGGATTGCCAAGCAGACAGCTCATCGCTGTGGCTGGGCTCCCGGCTCCCACGATTATAATTAGGCTGCACTTCCAGCAGGGCAGGAGACCCTTATCTGGCAAAGCTCCTGCCAAGAGTTCTCCAGAACTCGGTGCCTCCTCACTTGTTTGCCAGCACCCAAGACCAGAGCAGAGGGGCTGATGGCAGTGGGAGAGTAGAGACGGAATGGAAGTGGAGGACCCAGGAACCTGAGATGCTCAGGTCCTGAAATGCTCCTTGTGCCTGGGAAACGGAGGGCTCTGAAGCTGACGAGTCTGGGCCACTTTCCTGGGCCTGGCACGCTTGTGGCCAAGCAGAACACTCCCTTGCTCCACAGTTCAATCCTTTTCACTTGAAGCAGGAAAGTGGCCCTTGATGTGTCTATGCCTTAAGCATGTGTGTGTGTGTGTGTGTGTGTGTGTGTGTGTGTGTAGGGTGGGGAAGGTGTGGGGGGCTGGCTGCCTGTGGTGGGTGAAAGAAGTGAATGTGGTGTGTGTGTGTGTGTGTGTGTAGATGTGAGACTGTGTGTGTGTGTCTCTGTGTGTGGTACATTGGCTGAATTGCACATCCAGCACTGATCCTGGTGGTCTGCAGCTTTAGGGGACCACTTAAATTCCGGGGTTCATCACCCCCTTCTCTATCCACCTCAGCCGGTGTGACATGCTCCTTTAGTGAAACATTCCAAATCTCTAGCTGTACCAGTGTCCCTGCCACCAGTGTGGACACACAAAGCCCAGCTCCAAAGTACCAGATAGCCAAGTTCAGTGTCTGGCTCCAGCTGTCAAATCCTCTGTCTGGGGCCAGGACTCTTCCAACCCCACGCGCACCTTGGGCTTCCTCATCTCCGACACCCGTGTCACCCAACACTTATGTTCAGCAAGATCAGTTTCAGGGCTGGGAGGAGATAAACCCCATCTGCAGGAGACGGAGACAAAGACAGAGGGACAGACATACCATTCTCTCCAGGCTGGGACCAGCCAGCAGCACCAGCCCGAGCAGAAGGGGACCCTGACAGTTACGTGCAAAGACAAAGATACCTAGACAAACCTGGCACAGACAAAGACCTACGGACGCACTGCACGCCGCGGGGAGCGCGCTGTCCCCGGAACCTGGACGCCTTCCGAGACTGCAGACCCGCTGGGAGTGAGATCACGCGTCCACCGCACCTTACCTGCCCCCTGAGCCTCTGGCTGACTTGAGAATTATTTTTCAGTGTGTTTTGCGGTGTGTTCTCGTCTCTCTTTTCCCAGGGCTGCCAGGTGGCTCTGGCTCGCCGAACAAGGCGAGCAGAGAAACTTTCCGCCGCTCTGCCCGTTCGCTGCCCGCCGCCAGCCCGCTCCCGGCGCGCTGGCCTCTGTGCGGGGTCCCAGAGCCGTGGGCGGGCGGACGGGCGGGGCCGCGCGCTGGCGGGGCGGGGCCGGGGCCGCTCATTGGCTGGGACAGAGCTAGGCGGAGCCGCAGGAGGACTGGGGCGGGGCCGGGGCCTATGCCGCTCACTGGCTAGGGCGGGGCAGAGTGCCGGGCGGGCGGGGAGCAATAGGGTTGCTCATTGGCCGGGGAGGAGCGGGGCGGAGCTGCGGGAGGGTAAGGAGGGGCGGGGCCGGCACTGGCGACGCTCATTGGCCGAGGTGAGACTGGCAGCCTCGCCCTCTCCGCTCCGCGGCCTTTGTTTCTGGCTGACAGCTGGGGCTACTCGCCGAGTTCCCTGCTCCTCTGCGCCCGCTGCGGGCGTGGGTGTCTTGGGTCCCCATTTCTCCACTCTTACTTCCAGCAAACCCTGCCAGGAGACCTTACCTACTGTCTTTCTCTTCTCTCTCCCTTTGTCTATCCCCATTTTGCTCGTATTCCCTTTATTACCTGAATTCTGTTCTCACACCTTCAGATTTCCTTTATCCATTCCTCTCTTTCTCCTTTTCTCCATATTTACCCCTTTCTTGATCATCCCTTCTAATTAATCAGTTTCCTTTTCCCAGCAACGTTTCCGCTCTCAG
Organism: Craseonycteris thonglongyai; assembly: GCA_004027555.1. NCBI lineage: Eukaryota > Metazoa > Chordata > Mammalia > Chiroptera > Craseonycteridae > Craseonycteris > Craseonycteris thonglongyai. The sequence continues at coordinate 58,253 of PVKE010001559.1, read as the reverse complement.
ACCCCGGAAAAATAGCTGACTTTCTAGGTTCAAAGGCCTGGCTAGCAGCCTGATGAGGGATATCACTTCATCACATCAGGATTACAGACCGGCACCCAGGGGACCGGCACCCAGGGGACCGGCACTCCCATTCCCAAGACATTTCAAAGGCAAACTTTTTTAGCTCCCTCCCAGGGACTGAGTTTCAGGGAAAAGCTGGGGCCTGTTTCAAGTTTATAGCCATTAATCTCACCCAGGACCTTTCTCACACTATCATTTTCTCTACCACACTCACTTCCAAATCCTAGCAATTGAGCTAGGAGGAAAACCAAGCGTACCGGCTTTAGTGGGACAGTTAAATGGGGTGCCAGGTGTTGCATGAGGCTTGGTCCTGACAGTGCATTGAGGCTAATCTCCTGAAACCCAGACATGGCTCTGCCCAGGGAGCATCAACCTCAGCCAAAAAAGGTGTGTGTGTGTGTGTGTGTGTGTGTGTGTGTGTGTGCATGCACGCGCGTGCATGTGTGTATAGGGGGGAGATTGAGGTGGCTGATCTTTGACTATACATAGAATGGAGGAGACAGCCCTGAGGTAAGCAACACCATTTGGTTTCTGCCACTCCTCAGCTCAGTACCCTGTAGGAGATCCTCACTCTTCTACTATCAATTCCATGCTTCCTGGAAGGCGGCACAGCATGGGGGCTAAGAGCACAGACAGGCTCTGCTACTTCTCTTCAGTGTGACCCTGGGCACTGCCTTAACCTTCTTCTCTCTCTCTCTCTCTCTTTTTTTTTTTCTTTTCATTTATAAAATGGGGGTGGCAATTCTCAGAGTGTGAACTCCCAAGAGGGCAGTGACTTCCCTTGTGTTTGTAGTTGAGGGACTTAGTCTGTTTTTGTTCACAGATATATCCCCAACTCCTAGAACTTAACCTGGCGCATAGTAGGCACTCAACAAATATTTGTTTAATGAATTCCTAGTTTATAGTTTGTTGCGAGGGTTAAATAAGAATTCTTGGCCTATGGTAAGTACTTAAGTGTGGTTAGCTTTTCAAGTTACAAATACAACTGATCTGTATCAACCCAAAGATCTTCTGGGAACATCACCTCTATATACTTGTCCCTCAGTGTGAAAAGCTTTTCACTACCTGTCAAAATCTGAGACCTGAAATTGAAATCCTCATTTGCACCTGCTCTGACCATCCAGGCAGAATGATGGCTCCTTCCTCTGAAGCCCCATGCTTCCCGTGTCCCATTCATTGACACCACGTATGTATGCTTGCTTGCATGGCAGCTGTAACTGCAGGTCTGTCTCCTCAGAGTGTGAGCCATCTGGGGCCAGGGACTGCACTCTACCTCTGTCTCCGGAGACAGAGGTGGTACCTCCCACGTGGGAGTTTCTTAGGAATATTTGCTGAATGGGTTAATACAGACCAAACAACCCAGCCCGTTACAAGGGGAAACTCTTGAAAGGTAGAGTAAGGGTTCAGCTGAGTTCCAGACTTCAGTCAAACTCACGTTTGTGTCTTCAGATATGGAATTCCATGGAAGGGACAAAAGGCTCCTGGAGGCCTGCCGCTCCTGGTTCAGGCCCAACTACTTAACGCACATGGACAAGCCATGTCCCCAGCTAGGCCTCATTTTCCTCATCTGCAAAGTGGGTAGTTTGGATGAGACTCTCTAAGGGTCCTCCTCCAGCACTGGTCTACTGCGGTTCTCTGTCACAGACATTCTAGGTAGAAGACCGGGCATGACGTACAGCCCTCTTATACTGACTGAGTTAAAAGGGCATGGGCAGTGTGTTGGTGTGTATGCCCAGATTAACATGGAAACAACAGAAACACCCTGTGCAAGGGCTACATCAGTGATAAAGTGTGCATTTACAGTGGAGGTGGGAGTAAGGAAGCAGATGGGGGAGGACAGCTGCAATGGTATAGCATGTGGTGTGTGTGTGTGTGTGTTTGTGTGTGTGTGTGTGTGTGTTCAGCCTCAGGAATGTGGTCTCCAGAAGTACAAACCCATAATTAGCTCCCTGATTCAGCTGTTAGGTATGGTAATGCATGGCTGGGCGTATCTGTCTCTAAAACCCCTGGTGAGGTTCTAATTGCGGCTCCTCTTCCCCTGTCTAATAAAGGAGTGCTGCCCTTCCTGGGCCCTGAGTTTCCCACAAAGACCACTGTATCACTCAGACTCCCTCTTGTCTGAGCTGAGTCTAGAAATCTGGGACACGAAGCATGTTCTCATAAAAATATCGTATTTTTCCATGTATAAGATGCCCCCATGTATAAGACGACCCCTACTTTTCTAACCCAACATTAAGAAACCAATACACAGGTTACTCTCATGTATAAGATGACCCCAATGTTTGGTCTAACAGCTTTAGGCAAAAGTATTGTCTTATACACGGAAACATACGGTAAATTTCTGGCCGTCCTCATTCACTTATCACCTGAGATTTAAGTAGCTTATTGTCTAGGCTTATCATTCTGTTCCTTAGCTCTAGAACCTAAGATTGGCCATATAGGACCAGGCCTATGGACCAGTTAACCCAGTAACTTGTGTGGATTAGAAACACCTCTGCCTTTTACAAGGACTTTCACCTATCACAATTTAAATAATTGCCTGCCTTCTTGCTTGTGTTCAACTCTTCTCTAAGTTTCTTGTTGAAGACCACATCTTATTATTTAGCATAGAATCCCTAGCACATTGTTGGTATGCGGCAAGCACTCAAAAAACATTTGAATGAGTTGTATGGATGGGACAGAATGATGTTTCAGAGAGAGGAGTGGACTCACACACAGAAGATCCACAGCTACTCCCACGTCTTCAAATGTGCGGTCCTATTGCAACCTCTCTAAGACTCAGTTTGTTCTTTGATAGAATGGGCCCAGTAACATTTGACTCATCCATCTTGTGGTGAGGATTCGAAGATGAAAAGAATTAATGAAATCAAAGGTGGTAAGAAAAGAAAAAAATGTTGAATAATTGTTTAGTATTATTTCAAGTCTAAAAATCCAGGACCTTGTGTTGGGAGATAAGAAAGGTTGACATTCTTAGATTTGTTTTTATTGTTTTTGACAGAGAGACAAAGAGGCAGAGAGACACAGATAGAAGGAGAAGGGCCTAGAGCAGTCTCCAGAGTTGTATGTCATTAGTTTTTTATATAGTTTCAATCCACAGGTGAGTGCAGGTCTGCACAGGGCAGGAACCAGGCTGGGGGCCTCTTGCATGGGAGGCACGTCCAGGGTGGAAACTGAACTGGGTGCCTCTTACATAAGGAAGCTCGCCCAGGTGAGAACCGAACTGGGGCCACACCCCAGTTCAGCCTATGGGTCTGCACGGGCTGGGGCCAGGACTAGATCCCCGGACCCAGGGCTGAAAGGTGAGCGCTCAAGCCACTGAGCCATCCTGGCATCCTCAAGGCTGACATCCTTTAACTGAGGTTGTGTAATCTCCAAAAGTAGATGAGAAAATATGCTAATGCTATAATAGACCACTGAGTAAAGCTTCCAGGGTTGGACCCGCTGCGGCTACTCCAAGAAAGTATAGGAAGGCTGCTCTCCTGCAGGCTGAGCCAATGCCTTCTGACCTTAGAAGATGCCCATCAGTGTCCTTTCTCCCTCCAGGTAGAAAGCAGTTTCCTTAGAGTTGCCCTGGGTATATAGCTCTTATAACCAGATTTTACCTTTCTTACCTGTATGTCCCTGGGCACCTTGTATCTTTTATCTTTGGACTTCAGTAAACTTACCTTTGCATTTGGAGGAATACCTCTTCCCTGATTTCTCTGGGTATCAAATGAGATAAAATGCAAGTAGTGTGTCTCCTTTCCTAGGAAATACTAGGTAACTTTAAGGAATTGCTTATCGTTATCATTACCATTATTAGTAGCACGATTATCTATAACTTTATGCTGAGTATTTAACTTGTATTCAGGTTTAAGGGACTTGGGAACAAACTCTTAGGTGTCCTGAGGAAAACTTGTTGACCTCAGAATTCCTAGCCCAGGATGACTCATCCCCACTAACATGCTCAAGTTACCTTCGGATATCTGTCCACCCCACTTTTTCATTGAAAGGAAAACTTAGAACTGAGTCAAAGAGCCAAAGAAGAAATGCTCTCAGTTCACTGGAGCTGGGACCCCAGTGTTCTAAGGCATGTATCCTATACCTGACTCAGAAACCATGTAACTGATGCAGTGTCTCATTGTGGTTTGGCTTGGGCAGTGTGGACCCCAAGCAGAGAACAGTGAACCAGCCACTTTGGCTAATGCAAAACCAGGGCTCAAGTGGCAATGACTAGTTGTAGTTCGAGTAGACTTTGTTCACCCACCAGCTGACAAGGCTTATGTGACAATCATCTAGTAAACCCTTCAATGTAAATGTAGGGTTGAACTAGAGGACAGAAATGAGAAGGAGGTATTCTAATTGGACTCTCCCAACCCCAAACACAATTTTCAAAAGGCTGCAGTAGGCTCTTCCTAATTCAGCATCCTAGTGCTGAAAGGTGCTACCTATCATCTCTTCTGGAATCTCTCTCTCCCTTGGTTTTGACTAGGTTGTCTCAAGCTATGAAGCAGGAAAATGTTTCTACTTACAACTAACAAAACAGCCTGATTCAAATGGACTTAAACAGTATTTAAAAAATCTCATGAATTAATACATTAAGAGAGCAGGTCCCAGGTTACTTCATACCTTGGTTTCACAATGTCCCCAAGAGGATTGCTTCATGACTACAGGTTGGATCTATCAGCTTAGTTGTCACACCCAGAACCAACAATGGGCAGAGGAATAAAGGACTTTTGTTCCTGCACCTCTTTCCTAGGATCAAGGAAGCCTTTTCTAAAAGGCTCTTGGGTGACTGAACAGGCTTGGCAACATCACCTGACAATCACTGGCAAACTCAGGGAGACTACCATGGTTGGCTTTGAGTGATTGGTTGGGGCGCAGCAGATATTGGGACATACCTATATATCTCATCTTAGTCTTCAAGGAGAAAGGGGAAATCTGTAGGAAAAAAATGTCATTGCTGTCTACTACATACCACATTTTTGCTGGACACTTTCATCTATAGTATCTTATTTAATAATAATGGAAATCACAATCTCTGTTTTTGAAATGAAGAAATTGAAGCTCAGAGTAGTTAAATAATGGGCTCCAAATCTCATCAGTGATAAATGAAGGACAAAGGATGGGAATGCAGTTCTCTCCAAAGCCTTTGTTCTCGCTGTTGTTCCAGCTGTCTCTTTATAGAGTTGACTCCGATCAGCTCTACCCAAAGCTAGAGACCCCAAATGGAAGTAGAACCTTCTAGGACCATGGTTAAGCACAAGAGCTATAATAGCTTTTCCCTTCTGCCATCAATCTTCTTTGCTTAGCTCTCAAACACCTCTGTGGTGTGCTTCCATCCATAGCTACTCATCCCTTCTTCTGCTTCTTCCCCAGCGTGTCCCCACAGTTCCACACAGCTTCCCACCTCCTTCAAGGCCATGCCCACTTCCATGCCCTGGCTCTCCTTCAAGCCAGAATGGCAGTGCCTTTGAAGGCTGTTCCCCAGCCCTCACCCAGCCCTGCTGGATTCCCCACCCCACCCCCACTGAAGTCACATCAGAGCACATCCATATCCTGCTAGTTTTTCCTCCTTTGTGCACTTTGTAACTGGTGTTCTATTGTTTCAGGTGAATGAATCTCATTTCCCTACTGGATTTTTAAGGGCTCAGCTCAACTCTTGGCACATGACAGACACTCAACAAATATTCCATGACTACATCAAGGCAGGGACCACCTCTTATTTTTCTATATCCCGAACAACACTCAGCCTGCTGCTGAGCATGTGGGTGGGGACTAATGGACTAATTCACTTCGGGCTAATTTCTCCCCAGGGCTGAGCAACGGCATGCAGACACAGAAGCTGGCATGACCCTTGCCAGTTCCGAGGGAGGCTTTTGGCAAACGGGCCCTGTCAAGCTCTTGTTTGCTTGTAGCCCTGAACTCATTTAAGCAAATGCCGCCCATGAGACCAGGACTCCTGGGAATTCATTTTGTTCCCCATGGGGAATGCTGGCAGGCTCATTTCCTTCCCCCCAGCGGGAGAAACAAATAACAGCGGCTTTTGCAGACCCTGCATGCTGAAAGTTAATTTGCACGCTGACTCAGTCATTTCTCAGGAAGCCTCTGCCGGAATGCTGGACTGAAAGGCCCAGGCTGTCCCCTGTCCCTTACACATTGGTGGGATCAGAGACTGGGCATCTGAGATTAGGGACGGCCCCGGGCCTGGGCTCCTGCTGGCCTGCCTGGCTGCCTTGTTGAACCCTCCAGGTCACTGTGCCCTGCCCTTCTCCCCAGGTGTCTTCAGGATTAACCTCACCACTCTTACTCTGTGTATCTGATTCTCTAGCTGTTGACCACATACTTGGCTTTTATTTCTAGACTGAGTGTACTTCCCATGGGAAGGCCTCAATCTTTTATCGCCAACAAAAGTCGAGGAGAAGGAGACAGAGGAATGAGGTGTCTGTGGCTGTACCGCATAGTCTCCAAGCTCTCTTCCAGCCATCTTCTAACTCTTTTTAGTGGGGACTAAAAGATTCCGACTCCTTTTAGCTTGAGCGTCGCTGGGAACAGCACAGGACAGTTGTAGCAGCCGGCCGAGCATTCATCCTGGAAGAGGCTCTCAGTAATCTTGGAGGAATTTCCTTTCAAGAGTACAATCGAGGCAAAATCTGAAACATCATGGTTGGCTTGAGGTTTCCTGGTACCAGTACCTACCTCCCGGTGCTGCTGTGAGGGTGATGAGTTTGGTGCATGTGGCATACATCAGAGAGGAACCCCTAATGTTGTTGCTATGACTTTGCCACCTCTCCTCCCCGTCACAGACCTACGTCCCCTGAAGCCAATTCAGTAAGAGAGGTGGAAACAAAGAACAGTAGCTTGTAGACCGGATGTGACACCTGGGTTTTGAATTAGACTCTGCATTCCCATGTTGTGTGACCTTGGCCCATCTCTTGTCCTCATAGAATCAGCTGCTGGCACTTGGGAGTTACATTAACAATATAAGTCCAAAGGCAGGGACACAGGAAGACGTATAGAGGGGATTAGATGACTTTTACTACAACTCTTGGGGACATTGTGGCTGCTATAAAGTAGAGCCCTTCACACTAAGGTGTGTACGACACCCACCACTTATGTTGCTTCCTTTCTAGCTCTACCTCCCACACTCTTCCCCAGGGTCTTTGAATTTTATCAAAGCAGATAAGCTAAAGCAGGAGGCAAGAGTGAACTTTCTGGCACTAGCAGTGGGAGGGAAATAGGGCCTGCCCTTGAGATCTCAAGGTTAGGCTCCAGGCAGCTCTGCAAAGCCAAGTGCAGAAGACCTAGCTCAAGTCAGAGGGAGGCGGCTGGGGAACGGGTCCAAGATGGCAGCTTGAGAGGAAGTCGCTGGCTGCCTATTCTGGAAGCTTGTGGAACAGTGTTTAGAATGTTCTCTCTCATTAATCCTATTTAAAGCTTGCGCTGCTGAGAGGGGAGGCGGGGAGTCCTGTTTCAACTTGCAGCAGTGAGGTTCCCTGTGCTGCAGGGCTGAGCCCAGTGCTGGGACGGAGCAGGGGCCTTCCTGGGGCCACCTGGGCAGATCACACAGCCTCAGAGAAGAGCTTGGGAGGCGTCCCCGCCCCTTCGACCTGCCTTTTACAGGCCTGCCCCTGGCACTAGCCTGGGGAGAGGCAGCTGCTGGCTCCGAAGGCAGGAGGTGTGGGCTGGCCATGCTGGTGATGAAGTGGTGTTGGAGAGAGGCAGGGACTCTTCACTGAGGGCAGATGGGGGAGGGAGGGACAGTAAAGAGGGGACTCGTGTGCAGAGTGTTTTCTGGAAAAGTCCCTCTCCCTCTGGGCATGGGGAGGTCTCTCTAGCTGATTTAAAAGCTAAGAACGAACATTCCCAGCTTCTCTCTTTGGGGTTCTCAGAGGAGAGCCAGTTCTAGGGAAAAAGGCCTCCCGCTGCCTTGAAGGGAAGGCGCGTGGGTGAACCTGTTTATTGATACAGTGGGGTCACTCAGCCTTTTGCGGAGGAGGAATTGTGGGCAGCATTTACTTGTATGGTGTTGTTTCGGGGAAACCAAAAAGAGACTTCCTAACTCAACCCCTGTACACGAGAGTCAATACTTGAGATTCATCTAGGGCTAGACAGAATCTTCTGGTGTCTGAAGACCAGACTTCACGGTTTGCTCTGACCTCAGCTGATTCGCTATAAAGCAGAGAGAACCAACTCCTCCCCCAATCTGTCATACATATGGTATCTCGCTGTTTTTTTTTTCACCTAGACCTAATCAGGTGACAATGGGAAAGCTCTTTAAAGTGCACTAATACATGCAGATACATCCCCTTCACTCAGGGTCTCTCCTCACACACCGGCATTATGCCCTTAGCTTATACTTGTTCTCTGATATTCTAATAAGCTTTAAGAGCCAAACACTGGAATGTCACAACAGGCGAAAAGCTGGCTCTCCTAGTTATGTCCTCTGGTTCTGAGGACAATTTTTTTCTGCCTGGGCTTTTTTTTCTGGATTGTCTGAGAAGGTGCCATGCTCAAGGCCAGAGCTTTTCCTAGCCAGACTGGCCTGTGGCTGAAGGACCTGCATGCCACGATCACAAGAATGAACTGGAGTAGAATCAACCCACGGAGGAGGCAGAATCATCTGACGGAGTCTGAAGATTTAGTAGAAGAGCAATACACCAATAGGAAGTGGGGCCAAGTGACCTTTGTAAACGTCACTTTAATTGTTTTGTACCTTGGTTTTTCCTCTCATTAAAATGGGGATAAGAAAATCTACCTTGTGTTTCCACTTGGCTTGCATGGGGGTGAGAGGCGGTGGGAATGGAAGGCTGCTAATGTAAGGTGATTTAGATGCCTGAGACTGTCAGGCTGTCCATAAACGCCCATTTGGCGGTACTCTCGCAGTCCTGAAACTCAGCCAGTCTCACTATGATTTGCATGAAACTCCCATAATGCCAGGCACCAATCTCATTGCCTTGAAAGCAGTAAAGCAGTTGGGCAGGATATGCTATTTTAGGACTTAAAACTGAAAAGAAAAAAAGTCAGTGTGAGCATAAAGGGATAATTTAATAGGACTGTGCTCAGGAGGAAAGGGAAAAGATGTATGTTAACTTCCAGTCAGGTGGAACTTGACATTTATGTACCAAGTGAAATCACCACAGCCAAAAAATACAAAGTAACAGCCCTATTATCACCAGGTAAGGAAAGAGAGACACACAAACTATCTCTACTCTGTCCAGGGGGGATTGAGGATAAGCACTCTTGTTTTAGACTGACAGCATCTTGGCCTGGATGTCAGAATACTGGTCCTTCAGGATTTCCTTGTCTCTCTCTAGAGCAGAGACTTAATATATTTGTAGAGCACTTTATACTTTTGAAGTCTGAACATTGACTCATTTGATCTTGGTCAATCTTTTAATATAGGAATGGCAAGTATTATTACCCCACTTAATCAATGGAGAAACTGCGGTTTAGTAAGATTATGTCACATACTTAACAAGCCACAGAAAGAGGCAGAAACCACTTCTTTCTTTGGTTCACGTTCTTGACATCCAAGCTGAAACACTCAGCCTGCAATGAGAATTTCACAGTATTTGACCCGGCTAACAGTCATCCTGTCCAACATCTCACCCAACGCAAAAATCCTCACTACAACACGCATAGCAGGTGGTTAGCTGACCCTGCTTGAAGATTTATAAATGATTTGCAGAGAACTCACAACTTTGTGTTTGACATCTGTAGATATTGTGGAGTTTGATTGAAATTAAAATAAAAATTTCCTTTCCTGTCATGTCTGTCCATCATTTAATAGATCATCAGATGCTGAAATCTGAACAGGGCTTGGAAATGATGAAATGAAGGCTCAGGTCTAGAGGATGAGGCAGCCGTGAGTTGGGGAGTGAGCTCAGGGCTCTGACCACAGTGAGGTCCTTGTGTACCTACTGTGCCAAGCTCATTCTGCTCATGAGCAGCCCAAACAAGCCTACTCCTTCTTCTACCTGAAAATCTTGCACATATTCAAAAATCACAATTCAGTCCACTTGAGTTTCCTCCTTTCCTAATTTAATTCAGCCACTTTACTTCACCATTACTCACACAATATGATTCTCCCATTTATTTAACAAATATTTCAAGAGAACCAACCATGCTCATCATGATGCTAGGTGCTAGGAACAGAGCAGTGGTTAAGGTGGATATGTCCTTGTCATCATGAAACTTACAGTCTGGCAAGGAGTACAGACATTGAACAAACAAGATAAGCAGTGGTGAATGCAATGCTATAGGAGGCAAGGTGTGACAGGAGGTATAGGGATGTCTAGGAACTATGTTGAGAAGCCACCTAATCTGTGCTGCCACTCACCACCCTGGTTGCGGTGGGCCCACGTGCTATCTAGCTATCTATTAAGTCCATTCTGCTCCCTCTCTCTCCCCTAAGCTTCTGTTAAATCAAGCTAAGACTGAGTTTGTTTTTTACCAGATGAACTGTATTGTTAGCTTGTAATACCGTATTTTCCGGCATATAAGACGACCGGGCGTATAAGACGACCCCCGATTTTCGGTTGACTTTTTTTCGTTTCAAAAGTCGTCTTATACGCCGGAAAATACGGTAGATTAAGTCCCTCTCAAATCTGTAAGGCCTATGGTCTAGTCACACCTGATTAAGTTCTTAATTTGAAATGAAGCAAGTCACAATTTAATCAAATTACATTTTATCATTTGAGTTTGGGTCCAAGATTCCATTTTGTAACAATCTCTTCTTGTCTTTGTTTCTATTAACAAAGCTATGTTTGCAAGAACTAGAAATATTCCCATTATCTCTGCTTATGGGAGTTCATTGTAAGGAAAAGGAAAGCTTCTGTAGACCCCCAGTGAGGGCTCTCAGAGGAGGGGCGGGGCCGTGACCAGAGCAGCCACCAAAGGAGAGCCACCCGGGGGGGGGGGGGGGGGGGGGAACTCATCAGACACTTAAGCGTTCTCACCCCTCCCTCCACCTCTCCTTCCTACTCCCTTCTCTATTCTTTTCTTCCTACTTCTGCCTGTGGTTTCTTCCTGTTGCCTTTTCTGCGTCTTTCCATATCTACACTATTCTGTCAGCTGCATTTGCTGCTTTTGAACACCCAGAAGAACTGATTCAGTTGGTCATCAATCTCAAGAATTAAATGCCCCATGGCCCTGGCTATTTGGATTGGGCTCGGTCCCCAATCTAAACAGCCACAGGCAGGACTGTGGCCTCATGTGGCAACAAACACACTGGTGCATACAGGAATCTCCCAGAAGAGGGGTGAGGGTGTGCCAGGTAAAAGAGTACAGACTCTGACACTCTCAATGTGTCTTGAGTGTTTCACCATTATCTCCTTGCCTATATAGGGATTTAATTCTCTTAAGTATTTCTTTTCTGTTTTCTGGGTTTTATCCATTTGTGTCTCAGTTTCAGATCTAGTACCTCCCTTACAGAGTGAGCAGTTTCGTTTTTTTTCTCTTCATGTGTGAGCTGAAAGCAAGACTCATGGTCCCAACCACTTGTCACTTGAACCAGAGATTTAGCACTTTTAGTCTAAACGATGCCTGTTAAAAAAGGAAGGTCTGATGTATCCATGGAGATATTGTCCGAACTTGTGGTGGAATGGTTATTCAGTTTCTCTTCTTGTCACTACAACCAGCCTTGAAAGGACAACAGGGGAAAGCTGGTTCTTTGAGGGGTGGAGACATACATGTCTGTGGTCCCTGTGGTCAGCCATTCCAACCCTTTTTGTTTGGGAAAGCTTGATCGTTTCTGCAGAAATTGAAGGCTACCATTCAAAATAGTACCTGACCAAGTGTTCCTTAGCTACTAGCTACTCCAAACATGGACAACAATCACTTCTCCAGTTGTTAGCAAGCAAAAAATGAAGGTCAAGTCAAGAAGTGACTGGCTTTCACAAATTCTGAGCTTATATGTCATAGATCTCACAACATATATTAAGATCAAAAAGGCAAGAGAAGGCTTTTAAGTGTGACATTAAAGTACTATCGAAGGATAGATGTGTCTGTGGGACCAAGATACTCCTATTGTTTGTGTTGTAATTTTCAAAGTGCAGAAACTTATTAGAAATGCAAATCCTCAGGCACCACCCACACCTACTGAATCAGAAACTCTGGAGTGTGGGGGCTATGAATCTGTGATTTAACAGGTGGTTTGGATGCTCACTTGAGTTTGAGAATCACTGCTTTCAGTCTGATAGTCAGGATCATTTTTATTTTTGCAAATATTATAGGCAAGGTAAAGGTCAATGTGTGTGTGTGTATATATATATATATATTCTAGACATTCATAATTATAAATAAAACTGGGTATATATGTACATATTTTGTGTATATATATTTAGTATGTATCTTATATTGATATATTTCATACACACAATATATATTTTATATTTTATGAGACTATTTTTCATATTTGGAAATGTATGAAATATAATATACATTTTTATTTATAATATTTATAAAAATTATATTTTGTATACTATGCACATATATGTATACATATGTGAAATAAGCCTTGGGAACTACTATGCAATTTGAAGATGATGTTCTTTTGGGGTTTAAATAGCACTATATATTTTTACTTTGTATTCACAACCAATTGTCTATAGGACAAAGAAAAAGTGGATGTGGTTGAAAAATCATCATACCACCTTCATTACTAACGAAGACCAGATTAAAGAAGGTAGGCTAAGTCAGTGAGCAAATGTGTTTCTTCTTTTTTTTTTTTTTAAATTTATTTTATTGTTTTTGAGAGGAAGGGAGAGGGAGAGAGAAGAGGGGAGGGCCCAGAGCAGTCTCCATAGTTGCACATCATTGGTTTTTCCACATAGTTTCATTCCACAGGTGGGCGAGGCTGCACAGGGCAGGAACTGGGCCAGGGTCTTGCCCTGGTGAGAACTGAACTGGGGGCACTCCCCAGTTCAGCATATGGATCCGCACGGCTGGGGCCGGGATACGATCCTCGGTCCCCGGGGCGGCAAAGTGAGCTCCTAACCCACTGAGCCATCCTGGCTTCCCCCCAAATATGCTTCTTAATACCAAGAAATGCTCCTGTGGGGAGACAGGGAGGGAATGCCACACTGAATGGGGACAGAGTATTTCTAACAACCCTGGATGTTTAACCCATTGGGTTTAGCCCTTAAATCAAGAGTCAACCAAGAACATGACCCTTTTCTTCCAGACCAAGGCTAGAGATCAGCCCTAAGTCCTGGCTGTCGTGCTTCCCCCTCAGTGCCCACTTCCCAGGACAATCTGTCTCTTCACTGAGATCTTTTTGGAACCTCTGCAGCATAGTTTAAAGCAGGCATGTCCAACCTGTGGCCCAACACAAATTCTTAAAACATCATTAGATATTTTTGTGACTTTTTTTTTTTTAGCTCATCAGCTATTGTTAGTGTTAGTGTATTTTCTGTGTGGCCCAAGACAATTCTTCCAATGTAGCCCAAGGAAGACAGAAGCGTGGACACCCTGGTTTAGAGTTTATCCTTGAAGTCTCTGAAATGGGTAAGAACAGTCTACTAATTAAATAAAACCAACACTTCTCTATCCCCGTGGTTGAAAACTGACTCCCTTTCTCATCCCAAATTCTATTTAGCCACTTTTTTTTTTAAGATTTATTTATTGTTTTTGACAGAGAGAGAGAGAGAGAGAGATACAGTCAGAGACAGAGAGAAGGGGGAGGGCCCAGAACAGTGTCCATAGTTGCACATCATTGGTTTTTCCACATAGTTTCATTCCACAGGTGGGAGCGGGGCTGCACAGGGCAGGAACTGGGCCGGGGTCTCATCCGGTGAGAACTGAACTGGGGGCACTCCCCAGTTCAGCATATGGGTCCGCACGGGCCAGGGCCAAGATTCGATCCTTGTTCCCCTGGGCTGCAAAGTGAGCGCTTAACCCACTGAGCCATCCCGGCTTCCCCTATTTAGCCACTTTTTGAACATGGCATATCAAGTTCTTTAATGAAATCAAATGATCCACTAAGATCTTCTAATCTTGTATGCATAAAGACAATTCCATAGTAAAAATATCAGCAATTTAGGAATGCCCCAGATTTAAATATAAACGCCCCTCATTATCGAATTTCCAGGAACAATTTAAAGTTCAAAGAGGCAATTTCCTTGCCAAGTCAAAGTTCAAAGAAGCTAATTTCCATAATCAAATTCACTTGCTTTTACGAGTTCAAGTTCAAAGAAATTAAAGTCTGAAATTCATCCTCTTCCACGTCTTACTGTGTTGAGACTCAGCCAGAGCACTTCCTGACGGTTGGGTTGAACTGGGTTCTTTCAGCAGCTGTGCTCTGGACACTCACTGGATAGTGAATTTCTTCAGGCCATCAGTTTTATTCATCTAATGCCAAGTCTCAAGTGCCTCACTTTTAAGGAACTTGATCTGTTGATAGAACACATAGGTTAACACAGTACAGATGTCATTAATCCCCAAGCCTCTAATAAAGATTCTCTCCTTGACCAAAGTCTAAGTATGCTCCAGCTCTGAGCTCTTTTCAATGAGGCTTGCCTTTGGACGTGTTCTCAAGAGCTCAGTTTTAGCAAGAATCCTGCTGTCAGTTCAGCCAGACTCCCCATTCTTGATATCTGATCCCCCTGATACCTAATCAGGTTCCTCCCCCACCCTCATCCTCCCCCACCCTCCGAGGTGATGTCTGATCATGCAGCCAGTCTTCAGCAAGACTCCTGTTAGAACAACGTAAGCAAAATCTCTCCTTACTCCTGATGTTTCTTCTTTGTAATGTTCCATCCACTGACACTGCTTCTTGGCTCTCAATCCTTACTTTTCCTTGTGTTTGGAGTTGAGCCCAATCTCTCTCTCCCCTGCTGCAAAACCTCATTGCTGTGGTCCATAAACCTTTTTGGAATAGTCTCCCTGAATAGTCTGCCTTACCGTACATCTTTCGTAAGTGTCAGAAGAGATGATTTTGTCTTTAACATTTCCAGTGAATAAAACCAGTCTATCTCCAGCAGTTATCCTAGGCAAAATTATATTCTTAAATGCCAATATTTAGCGCTGCCCAAGGACCATTCTACCTGAGGGAAAAGGGGAAGAAGACAAAGGGAATTCTGGCTTCTCCTTCATCATATGTCTCTCAGTGACATCAGTTATTGGAATCCATGGTTGGTGAACTTAACCTCAGCTGAAGGAAGAAAACTCCTAGACAGAGGTTAATTTTGACCCCCTGCATTAATTTTGAGCCCCTGCATCTACCTAAGCTGGGGCAAAGACCCACCTGTGCACACTGCCTGCCCTCTCTGAGAGGAGCACTGAGACACTGGTCTTGCAAAGCGGGGCATTTGCACAAGCTGTGCTCCCTTAGCCCTGAATCCCTAGTATTTCAGTGTTTTAATGAAGGGACCCCCAACTGGTGACCCAGCCTCTGATCTACCTTGTGGAGCAGAAATTATTAGTTCTGGGCCACACAGGAGGATACGACTGTCTCTTGTTTGGGAGTTTTTAGGACCCAAAACCTTCTAGAGAGTTTTCATGACCATACTTGTGTCAGTTGGAAAATCACCCTGTGTTGATTTTGGCCAGGAACTACTGGGAGCTTCTAAACCTTTGTCCCTATGGCCTAGACAGGACCAACTCCTTCACCACACCTTCTCAAGACCCTGTATTTTCTTGACTTTTGAATTCCATAAATTTCTTAGGTGTGTTCATTCAGGGCCCAGGCACAGCACCCAAGGTCCCCTTCTAATAACTGTATTACCTTGAAACACACCTGCTAATGCTTTCACTATTTTCTCCTCTTGTATTTGAGGACAAGCCTCATGCATCCAAAGCCAATCCTTCGAGAGACACCTCCTTGAGCCTGTTGAAGAACCAAATTCAACCAAGAAAAGCTGACGATGTGATTGGCTTTATTAAGCAGTTCACGAATGGGTCAGCATTCTGTCCAGCAACTAGAAGTGTACTCCTCAAGGGCTTGTACAAAGTAGGTTTTTATAGGAAGAATCATGGGACAAAGCAGCTATTAGCAAAAGAAAAAAAGGCTGATTTTTAGGCCAAACATCTTTGGGGGGTAGGAACAGCAAGGGTTTTATGAAGCAGACTGCCTCTTCTCCTGTTGGGGGAGGGGCATGGGGAAGGCTCCCATGACAGATGACCTCATTAGTGTTGACCAGAAACTTCCAGACTGGTTGATTAACATTACATTTCTGATACAGGCAGAAACTGCAATTAGGTCACGGGCTTTAGCACCATTTTGGGCCAGTGGTTTTTCTCTTTAACTGCCCTGAATGCAGAATGAAATTTGAAGCAAACATGGCTCTGCCCACCGATGCCTGGCACTAACAATGAAAAGTTAGAACTCTGTTAGTGTCTATGACACACAGGGGACAGGATGTCTAGTAGTTTAAAAGAAACAGGCATCCTTGTGCCCACCAAGGCCTGAAAAGCTCGAATCCCATGTCCGCCTGGACTGTGATGCAAGCTCAAGTGGCTTCCACATAGTGAATTGCAGCAGCCTGCACAGAGACCGCTGCTTCCGGTCGAAGCCAGGATGGTCACATTGGGCTCGTGACTGACACGTGTCCCGGTCAGCCATATGGCCCACGCACCTTTGCTTAAGGCAGGTACGGACTGAGCAACATTTGCTTGAAGCTACCTGTAATTCAGTCTTGACTATGGATACAGTCACCCTCCTGTGGACCAAACCATCATAAGCTTCTGCTCAGGGTGTTGTGGTAAAAGCCAACTAACTTCACAGCAGTGAAAACCCGCCAGCTCAGTATAAACCTCTACAAGCACCTTGCTCCGCCCAAGGCCTACATACCTTGCCCCCCCCTACAAATGCCTTTCCATATGCTATTTTGGTCTGAAAATTCAATTTCCTGGCCCATGAAATAAATGATGGCATCTCTAAATGGGCTCAGCTAAGGACCCCTCCTTTTCCCACCTCAGCCCTGATGCAGATAAAGGGCAAGTGTATCTCCTAATTCCTTGAATTAGACACACATACCCAACCAGTCACAGTGAGTGCCAGTGTGCATGAAGACTCCGGTCCTCCTCCTCCCCGACAGGAAGCAGAAGAATGGCAAGTCCCCGTAGGTAGCTCCCTCCCAAGAGGAAAAAGGGAAGAAGAGATCTGTGCTGAGGATACCCAGCTTATTCTCTTTAAATTCACTAATCCAGTGAAATTATGCCTTGCCCCCAGGAAAGTGAAAAGCAGAGAGAGGCCAGATGCTTTCCACGGAGAAAGCACCTAGACCAGGGGTGTCCATCCTTTTGGCTTCCCTGGGCCTCGTTGGCAAAATTATCTTAGGCCACACATAAAATATACTACCTGGTGAGCTACAATGTTGCAAAAAAATCTCATGTTTTAAGAATTTGTGTTGTGTTTCATTCAAAGCTGTCCTGAGCGAGTTCTGCCCAGACAAGTCAGAGACCGTCCATGAGCTCTCACAGGGCTGCCTGTCGGCCCTCCCTCCCCAAACAATCTCTGCCCAAGACTTCTGTCCACTGACATTCCCCTGCCACTGTGGGCTCAGCACTGTCCCCAGGTCACCTCCAGGAAACCGAACCTGGAGCTCTTACCAAGTAGGACCCAGAGCATCACCCTTTCTCCCATTTCCCTCTACTTCTGTTATCACCCTCTGCCCACCTCTGCCTAGAGTTTCTGACTTCTTTCATGGCAAGCCGTATTGAGCCCAGAGTTAAGACAGAATTTGAAGTCAGACACACCTGAATGAGCAGCCACCCTCCTCCTCCTGTTACCTGCGTGAACGAGGAGTTAACCTCTCTGAGCCTCAGTATGAAGTAGTGATCATGACAGTTCCCTGAGAGGAAGGTGGGAGGCATGGTGGTGGTGTGAAGAGTAAATGAGATCATGCAACTAAAGCATTTAGCGGTGTCTGGCCCCTGCAAAGAGGTCTGAAATTGGTAGCAGCTGTGATTAGTTCCGCTTTGGGCTGGGCCCAGAGCTTCCCCCAGAGACCGTGTGGTGTGCAGGCGCCCGGAGCCCCACAGCCTGTCTGTGCTGTTCCGAGGGTGCTAGACTTGCGGCGTCTCTTCTTCCTTACTTTGTGAATCAGCTCCCCCTAGAACTCTGACAGAGCAGAAACAGCAGACGGTCCCCCAAATGTGCAACACAGCGCCTCTAGCCCTCCCACGTGTGGGGCTTCTAGTTTGCTCCCGGGGTCAGGCCTGGAGGAGAGCTAGGGCTACACAGCCTCCCACAGATATTTCCGCAGTCCTGCCTCCAGACACTCACTGAGGCCTTCCCGATCATGCCCCCTGGAGACCAGGCAGCCCTCCCTGGGGCCGTGTTTAAATGCATTCATGTACTGAGGCCACTTGGTCATGGGCACTTTCCAGCCACCTCCCATCCTGGCCCCTGTCCACCCCACACACTCCAAGGGCCAAAGTGCTCTTTCTCAGGGCTGGCGGACTTGTTTCAGGAGATTGGAACGTTGGGGTCCTCACAGAGTCCCCAAGCATCGCAGAAGCCCTGGGCTTGAGCTGCTTGTCCGTGTTCCGTCCTAACGCACAGGACTGGGCAATGCTCGGCAAATACTTCTGGACCGATGAGTCATGTGGGCCCCTTTCCCTCCCTGGGAGCCCAGCTGAGGGTGGAATGAAAAGGAAATGAAGTAAACATCCCAGGCCCTGAAGCCCATTGGGGTCACGGCATTCACAGCGCTGTGTGAGTCAGAGATGACCTTTCTTTGTCATCCACGGGAACTAAGAGCATAAACAGAGACCAAGAGTGGGCCGGGGGGACGGGGGAGGGGGGTCTCTGAACACAGGGCCTTGCCCCTGGGTAGCGCTCTGTCAAAACGCACAGCTCTCAACAATAAACTTCTAGTAGGAACACTTGAGAGGCCAAACTACTTTGTGAGCTTTTGTGTACAGAAAGCATCGCATTAAATCCTCATAATGCCTTTACCAGAGGAGGGAACAAGTGACAAGGCAGAGAGTCATGTTCAAGTTTCCCGTACAAACTCCTTTAGCTTATTTGCAAAGAGATTCATTGCATTGGAGAGGCAGGCACGTGATCTGTCTAGTTAAATACGTGGCTGGGGCTTGGAAAAGGGGAGACGAGGGCTCACCATAAATTGTCTGTTATTAGACAGTCTGGGGCCCGTGATTCGAAGTCAGGTTTTCAATTTTGTCCACACGCATTTAATGGAGGCACTTAAGGGCATTTCCTTGGGGACTCCTGATGTTGAATGTAAGTCTTTTCCTACCTCTCTTGATTTATAGATGCCCCGGAAGTAGGGTACAGTTGCTGAAAGCCCTGCCATCAGCTAGGGACAGTACTAAGAGCAGAACCAGTTTCCAGTTCATGACTTTCCAACTCATCAGTCTTTCTCCCCCATCTGTGCCTCATTTCCCCTTCAAAGGCCGGGCGTGAAGATATGGAATGTTTGCTTGTCTCTCCTTGGTGGGAAGGGAACGGTGAACAGTTAAAACCTTAGTTCCCACTCACTGTTGTTCAGCATCGGAGGTGAGACAGATGTAAAAAAATAGAGATTAAATCACCTTGCAAGGAAAGCTTTGAAGAACACGATTTCTAAATTTTGGCAAATGTCTCAGAAATGCAGGGTTTCGTTGCTCTGGTTACTGCCAATTTGCCTGTAGCAAATAATCCCATGTAATAAATTATTCTACTGGTCTATGCCTAGGTACATTTTATAATGAAATAACATATGTTAGCATTGGCACTGAGGAGACACGTGGCACCCTTAGCCACTAAGCTTGCGTGATTATTAATATTGTCTGTGTGTTGATTTGGCTTCCTAATCAGTTCATAACTTCCTTGACCACAGGGACTACTTCTTAAATTCTTTTATATTCCCCACAATACCTAGAGGTGCTGGATATTATGAATTTTGTAGTGTCCAGTGCTAGATTGTGTTTTGGAGTAGATGCTGAACAAATGTTAATTAAATAGATTACAAAGCGCTGAGAGGAGCTCCTATGCCCCACTATCAAAGCGTGCCGGTAATTCAACTTCCATTTTTCCGCTTACCACTTCAGACATTCCAAAAAGCAGACCAGCCACCTACAGATCAATGTTTAAAACCATGAGCAAGATTGGAGGATGAAAAAGAGAGCTTGGGGCTACCTATAGAGATTTATTGACTGAGAAAATGTTAAGAGTTTGAAGACACCATAGAGATCATTTAGCTTGATGCTTCTCAAATTTTTCGCCCAAAGGCAAAGCAGAGTAAACATCTCCCTAGTAATAATATATACAAATGTCTTTGAACTTGTGTGTTTTTTATTTAGAAAATCACGTACCCATTTCTGCTGCCCCTCTCCACCTACTGATACACAGGGCCAGCCTCTAAGTAGCTTCTTCACCTTAACTAGAGCATTAGTGAAGTTATTTAGATGCTATCCACTGGGAATTTGAAATGTAAACCAAAATAGATTCAAAGTTAGAGCTCTAGAAGGAAAAGACCTGGAACTCCTGCTGCCGAGGCCTTCAGAGTTGCCCTCCTCTAACAAGTGCCACCTGGTCAGACGATGGGATTCTCCAATATCCTGCTAATGCTTCCCTTTCAGACTTAAGCAGCTTGAGTTGAGTGGGCATCTCTTCTTTTGCACGTACGGGCTCTTTAATAGATATCTGTCTGTTTTCATACTCAGTTCTGTTCTCACAAACAAAACTTTTTTTTTTTTATCTTTTTATATTTATAGAGAGTAATTATTTTATCTTCAGTGCATATTTATTTCTATTTTACTTTTGACAGATAGAGAGAGAGACAGAGACAGAGACAGCTAGAGAACCGAACTGTGGGAACTCCCCAGTTCAGCACGTGGGTCCTGCCTGGGCCGGAGCCGGGATTCGATCCTCGGTCCTCGGGGC
>PVKE010001559.1:0-37281 GCA_004027555.1 Craseonycteris thonglongyai | reverse complement strand
CAAACAAAACTTTTTGACATGTTTAATTAGTGAAAATTCTTTGCCTCTGATTAATTTGGATATCTTAGGATTTTAATAATGTATTACAGTTTGCCACAGGTAGTGCATATTAAAATGGGGGAAAAGATGGATAAGACTGAACCATTTTCAACAGATGATTTGACTATTAAACTATGTTTGACTTATAGCAGTTTTATGTGGTACAAACAAATGTATCTTAAATTACCTGACAAGAACAACAAGGATTATACACAGGCATCAAATCAATCACTCATTCTCTCAATAACCATTCACTGAGCACCCTCCTGTGCATCTCGGTCCAGTAGAAGCTTAAAGAATCACAAAAGGGAATGTTATACAGACTTTATGCCCACAGGGATTAGTGTGGTGGTTATAAGGTAGATAGCAGTGCCTATGATAAATGAAGTTCTGATTAAGTTCTATGAGAGAGGAAAGAGGTTTCTTCTAAGAATATTAGAGTTTTCACGAATACGATTGTTTTAGAGTGGGGCTTTTAAAGATAGGTAACATTTTATATGCAAATATTTGGGGTAAGAAAATTATCCAGAGAGAGGCAAGAAAGTGTGAGCTAGGAGAAAGAGAAGAAAGCTGGGAAATGATTGTTTATGCACAGGAACCAGAAAGAAATGTCTTGGTTGGAATGTAGTGTGAAGGAAAATCATGGGACAAAACATCAGAAGAGAAAATTGTGGCCAACCTATAGAGAACTTTGTAGCAATGAGGAATTATGAAGGTCCTCCAACCAGGGAATGATATGTAGAGTTGCTTTATAAGAAATATTACCAGCCAGCATGAGTAGGTTGGAGTGGGGATGACTGGTGGCAACAGTCCAAGAAGAAGGTGATGAAGAGGAACTCAGGTAATAGCAGTGACAAGGACTCTTGAAGTTTAGCCTGGTCTAACAAGACCAAGGGGCCCTCAAAGAGTTCATTCACTTTAACATGTTAGAAATGAAGATTGGCCACATGCCCATCGTTCTATGAGATCCTTAGAGAAGGCAATTGAAAGGACTTGCCTCCAATAGGCAGCCTGCATTAAAGTTAGGAGTCAGTTAGAAGGACTATAGTTAAGAAAAAATATAAATTTTGAACTCATCTTATTATAAATGGCAATACTCATGTAAATATAAATGTAAAATCTATTTTTGTGAGAATATAAATTGTGAACTCACTTCTACTATCTCAAATCACTTCCTCTATTTGCTCTTGGGCATTTGGCATTCAGTGTTTCTTAGTTCTCTGATAACCAAATTCTGTACAGAGAATTTAAAAGTTTTTAGCCAACAGAAGCTCTCAAGTAAAAAGGGATAACAATGAAAACAGCCCTGAGTTCTCTCCCATGTCTTTTGTTTTCTTGAAGGCTTCTCATCTTTAGTTCTGTTGGCAGAGTAACGCCCAACTTCTGGGTGCTTGTTCTGGAGCTCTCTACTGCTCAAACCTAGGGAGGGTGTGTGGCTTAGTTTACAAAACAGATACAAAACTTCCACATCAATCCACGTTGGCATACCTGGGACTATACTTACTTTCCTGCTGTAAACGCTATATATAAAGCTGGGAAAATATATGACACAATAATTTTTGTCCACCAGACAGTAGGGAGTTAAGAATGGTGGTTTCCAGAGAAAGGAAACAAATAAGGTGAGCCCTAAGGATGCTCCCGATTTCTCTCTGGAGGCATTTGTTGGATGTCAGCACAAGGAGGTAACCCCAAAGAGAACACAGCAGTCCTTCAGAATAGAGTAAACAGAGAACAGAGTTTGAAAAGGCTAAGGTAGTCAGAATTTCTGGAGCTGTGTGCCAAAGCTGAGGGAGCTGTGTAGAAAAAGAGATCCAAGAATCTGCACAGTAGTTCCCATAAATCTAAAAAGCTCAATATTAAACTATACGTGCATAGGGGGACACTCTGCCAGGCCAGTTAGAGGGCACTTCAGGGAAACACTGAACTGCACACAGTCTGGAAGATGTTTGAGATCTGAACAGTTTGAACTGAGAATCCTCACTGAGCACACAGGACTTACAGCGGAAATTCAAGAAATATCTTGCCCTCATAGTGGAGCTAAACTAGTGTTAGTGTAAGAATTTGTCTAAGTCCACTCTAATAAAGCTTAAAAAGAAAAAAAAGAGCTTAAAAAAAAGCTTTGAAACAACCAAGCAGATCCACAATGGACTTAATTGTTTGCCAGAATAAAGTCTAATATTTCCAATACATTAAAAAAAAATCCTGTACACAAATATAAAACATGATTTCTAGCACCTACTAAGAAATTACTAGATAAATGAAGAAGTAGAAATATGTGACTCATAATTAGGAAAATATCAGCCAGGATAAGTAGACACAGCAATAACAGAAATAATGAAATTAGCTGACATGGACTTTTAAAGCAATGAATATAAATATAATCAAAAAGTTAAAGAAACCTATAAGCAAAATAAAGAAATATATTTAAAAAGACGTATGAAACTTCTAGGAGTAAAACTATAGAAATAAAAAATAAAAAATTCACTGGATGGAATTAATAGGAGTTTAAAGACTCTGCAAAAGAAGATTAGTGAACTTGAAGTAAGACATAACAACAGAAACTCAGTTAAATGAGCTACATGTTCGCTTTAAAAGCTAGAAAAAAAAAATGAATGAATCAAATCCAAGATGAGTACCTAGAAGGAAAAATAAAGAGTAGAAATTAGTGAAATCGATGTCAGCAAAAGTAGAGAGAAGAAAAAACAACAAAACAGAACAAAAGCTTATTCTTTAAAAAAATAAATAAAATTTATAAACCTCTAGCTAGGCTGATTTCAACAAATAAAAAAAAGTAAAAAATTAACAAGAGCAGAGATGAAAGAGAGGATATCATTAGAGACACTGACAAAAATGACACATTTCCCTATTTGGGCTGCTCATGTGGTAAAGGCACTGAAGATGCTAGAAGTCTTTTTGGGGTGAGTGTTAGATGGTCTCTGCCTTCGTGAGGAAACAGGTTGAGAGCAGAAAGAATGAACAGCAATAGTAGGCAACAAGCTAAAGATGAGTAACTTATAAAAAATACATATTTTTTTAAGATTTATTTTTATTGTTTTTGACAGACAGAGAGACAGACAGAGAGAGAGACAGAGAGAAGGGGGAGGGCCCAGAGCAGTCTCCACAGTTGCACATCATTCATTTTCTACATAGTTTCATTCCACAGGTGGGGGAGGGGTGCGCAGGTCAGAAACCGGCCAGGGGCCTCCCACATAGGAGGTTCTCACTGTGGGAACCGAACTGGGGGCACACCCCAGTTTAGCATACGGGTCTGCACAGGCTGGGGCCTGGATTGGATCCTCGGACTCTGGGGGCTGCAAGACAAGAACGCAACCTGCTGAGCCATCCCAGCTTCCCCCTAAAAAATCTTAACTCAAATAGAATTGTCATGAAGCTGTCACATCTAAAGAACAACAATCCATGCGGGCATCAGGTTCCTACTGGCATCTACCATCATCGTTCAAGGCGACATACAACAGTCCACAGAAACTATCAGCATCTCCTCACATATTCTCCAGTGCTCAGCAATTCCTCCACGCCTCTAACTCACCTGTTCTAGAGAATAATCTTACTCTCAATGTTTTCCTATCTCCACAGTATTGCTCCCCCGACCATCTCCCTCAATCTGGCCATGTCCTTCAGAAAAATGTGCTTCAAATACTTGACTCCTCTACCCTCCCATGCAAATCTCCCCAGGGAGTCTATTTTATCTTCATTTTGACTGTTTTTCATTTCTGGAATTAAATTGTTTGGATTTTTTCCAAGACTTTCTCTTAAAATAGAGATGAAGATGGAGGCTTAGGGTGGTGTTGGTAGTGGTGGCATAAATTTTTGAGTCCCCACACGAACACTTTTAATTTTGACATACTTGTAAAGCTTGGTTACTTAGCTTGACATTATTTTAGGCATGTATTTTCCTTTAATTCTTGAACTTTTAAAGTGTTTTGTTTAAAAATTTGTTTATCATTTGTGCTATTGGAAAAATAATATAAAATTTGTAGAAGAAAAATAAACAGTTCATCAAAAACCTCAAAGATATGCTAACTTTTACAAATTTCACTTCTTAGAAAACATCTTCATTTTTAAACCATTATGAAGTCATGAAAAAATTTATCTCCAAGGATATTTCTACAACGGTGTTCATAAAAAGGGATGCATTAGAAAGAAACTGATATCTGCCCGGTGGAAAGGGGTCAATAAAGTAAGTTATGATGTGTATTACCTAAAAGAATGCTGTACAGTACTTCTTGAGGACAAGGTTTTAAAATGTTCATAATATGTAGTTCAATAATTATAGATATCAATATAGTTAAAAGATCTCATTTTTATTGAAGAATGCAGTTTCACTATATTGAGGGAAAAAAAAAGTCATGTGCAACAAACCAACATAGTGGTTGGGTGACAGGTGATTTTTCATCTTTTCTCTTTTTGACAGTGTACATGTATATGAGTTAGGAAAGCTCTTAGCTGCCTATAAATGACAGAAACTTGACTTCAGTGGCTTTCTCAAGTAGATGCCTTTTCTAGCAGTCTGAAAATGGATGGCTTCTACTCCTGTCTTAGCATCTTGATAATGTCGGGGAAGACTAGCATCTTTGAGGCTCTTATGGCCTTTTCCTCACATTTGTCACTTCAACCACAAGATGGCTGCTGAAGTTCTAGCAGTCATGCCTGCATTCCAGGCAGAAAGAAAGAAGAGAAACAGACCACACTTCCATCTTATTGGTTAGAGTTGAAATGTGTGCTCTCTGCCCTTCCTCAGCTCCAAGGGATGCAGGGAACTTGAGTATCTTAGCTTCAGCCTAACTACAGGTAGATGCAGAAGAAATGTTCAGGAATGTGTAGTATAGCCAATCTCTGGTGTCTGTATGATTTTGCGTGTCTTTCAGTATGTATTACTTTGATTAATTATATTAGCTGACAAAGAGTTACTAAAAAATCAAGAAATCACTTAAAATGGAGGCCAAATAAATAATGTAGAATATAGAATTTGATATCATTCCAATGGGTCTTATTGTTTATAATATTCATTGTATATAATAATGTGCACAACAGTGTGCAAAATGCTATGGAGAGAAAGAGAATTTCTGACATGGTTACTATTTAAAAACTTATAATCTCATCTAGGAGACATGTTCTGTATTCAGAAAATAGTATGGGATAGACTATAACAGGGACACAGTGTCGAAGCCAATGGTAGAGCAAGTATTGTCCTGAGATGTCAGCAAGGAACTAGGTACAGCTGGAGAGGCTTCCTGGAGGAGGCAGCACCCCAGCTGGATTTTACAGGATGTGAAAATTCAAAAGGGTGGGCATAGGGAAGGACCCTCGGAGCTGGGCAACAGCCTTGGGAAGCCCTGGAGACGGCGATGCAAATTTCAGCTGTGGGTCCGTTCGGAGGTTGGGTGAGCTTGAAGTAAAGAGGTGAGAGAGCTACAGTGAACTGGAAAAGGTTTCCAACAGATATTAAAGAGTTTTCATTCTACAGCGAAGGGCAGGCCACAGGTCCCTCCAGAGAGCTCTTACCTCACTCCTGTGACATCTGTCTTGCCGAAGCAGCATCTCTGCAGGCCCCTTCCTGTTGTTTCCAAGGGTCCTAGAAGCCAAGAGTGAGCCTTGCCATCAGCCATCGGCCGTGCCTGCCTGCTCCGCTAGGGGCCGCCCTGCTCAGACCTCCTTCTCTCACCTCTGCTTTGCCAACAGGGCCATTTGTTTTCTATCACCCATCACAAGGACACCTGGCCAAGACCTCGGGAGCTCCCCTCAAGGGCCAGCCTCTGGGGTTTGTGCTGTCATTGAGACCCTTTACAAGACACATGGAGAAGGTCATTTTAGGCATCCTGAAAACATGAGGTGAAAGACAGGGAGAGCATTGACCCAGAAAGTGGGGAGTCAATATTGGAGGGAGGGGGACCATCATCACTGTGACTGCCTTGCAGTGTTCCCAGTGAACACATGATGATCTCGCTCTCCATAATGCTTCTCAGTCATTACTGAACCTCAAGTTGCTCCCAGCCTGGGAGGAAACAGATATATACGTTGACATTGCAACATATAGCGAGGGCTATTTAAGAGTTAATCAGTGAATCGAGGGCCTCAGTGATTCAGGAGAGCTGCCCTAGAAAGGGCGATGTCTGAACTTCGGTTGTGGTGAGATGAAAATGTTGAAGAACAACGATGATCAAATCTAAGACAGTTATTACCTAAACTAGCTGCCCGGGACATGGATCATTGACCATGTGCTCCCTGTGATTTGTCCTGCTTCGCCTCTAACTTTTTAACTAGCGGCAATACACAAAATTTAGCTGAGTAAATGTGAGGATCTAATTGGCTGCAGTGAACAAGTCAAGAATTGGGCATGGGTAACAAGTCATCCGGCAGCACCTCATCTCACAAGCAGAGAGATATTCTGAGGGGTCATACAAGATGGAAATCTTTATAGAAAGGGAGGTGGGACAGGAAATCATCAGTAAAAGAAAAATGAAAGTTCATTGGAGGAAATTAAGAGTTTTAAGTGATCACAGCTTCTTTTTGGCTGAGCTGCAGCATTTCAATTCCCTAGGCTTGTTGCTGGGCGAGAGCAAAATCTTCTTCCTCCTGTTGGGGGAGTAAAATAGTTGCACTTTCTGTTTGGGACTACCAGGTACCAGGTATATCGCTTCCTGCTGGGGTCTGTAATTGACCACTTCCTGTTTGGGGTAATTGATGAGTGATTGGGAGTGAGAGCGCTCTCTACAGGCCTTCTCAACTCCAATTTTAGTTGCGGTTTCCTGTATGAATGTTCACTGTAGTTGCTTCTTTTACACATAGGTGAGTGGAATGACTATGAGACATGGTCTCAGGAGACCTGGGTTGTTGTCCTTGCTACTTGTAATTTATGACGCGACCTGAGCCATTTGCTCCACCTCTCCGGGTCACTGTTGCCTCTGCTGTGGTAGGAGGGGTAGTTAAGGTGACCAGATGTCCCGCTTTTTAACAATTTGTCCCACGTCCCGCGGCATTTTTAAAAAGTCCTGATTTTTGGAAAGAATGCACGACAAGCTAGGGAACGGCGGGAGATAGACCCAATTTTTAATCAAGAACCCCCCACCCCCACCCCCCGGTCAATGATGTCCCGCTTTACCAATGTTAAAATCTGGTCACCTTAGGGTAGATGGACATTTGCCCACGATTTCCTTCCTCCGTCTGGTGAATCCCTCACCTTAAATTCTGTGGGGTCAGAAGCAGAGCCCATATTCCACTACCGGATGGGAAAATCAGCTTGTTTCCTCTCCTGCTTTTCAGCGGGGTGGAGATTGGTGGCAGGCTCTCCCTATAGATGTGCACGGCCCGGAATCTGAATCAGAAGGAAGCAAAGGCAGCGGAGGATCCTCCTGGGGGTGGTAGCTTCACAAGTGGGGCTGTGTCTGGGCGGCAGCAGCCACAGTGCAAACTTCAAAGTCCAGTGCCCATGAGAGCAGCAAGAGGCTACTCACCTGCCCGTGATGCTGGGCTTTGCTCCTGGATGCGGAGCTCCGGGCCTTGTTCTCTAACATCCCCAGCATCCTTTTAATACAGTTCTTTCCTGCCCAGTTGAGCCCGTGAGTTTCTGTTGCTTGGATCTAAGTACCCAAATTGATATGAGGGTTTGGACCAGATGTTTTCCAAGGTCTCTTGCAGATCAGTGTTCTATGGTTATAGAATTTGTCTTCAGACTGGCTAGCACAGTGCCGGACCCTTAACGAATAATCGCTGACTATGTGACCAAAGGGGCACAGGATCTCTGCCGTAAGCGGTCCTTTTCCAGAGCTTTCCCTTATCTTGCTCAGCCATCTATGTGACACCAGCATGAAAGAGAAATGCTGCTCCTGCCCCGGGATTTTATTCTATTTTTTTGACAAATTTGTCAACACGGAAGCACCATCTCCCTGCAAGGCGTTTGTCCCAGGAGGAGGAAGAAGATGTGGAAGTCATATTGTCTGTTTCCAAAGCACTACAGTCTGACTAGGGCCATGAGAGGCGCATGCTTTAGACTTAGTGCTAAGCAATGTGGAAGAGACATAGGACTTAGAATATAGAGAAATCGGTGAACGGATAGGAAAAAAGAAAAGGCCAAGTCAAGTGTGTTACGTAAGCTTGAGTGGGGTTTAGTTAAGCAGAAGGGACTTTATATGTGGTGGAGGAGCGGGACCCAGAGGTGAGAATGAGCTGAAAAGGTATGTGGTGGGGTGGAGGGTTCACCCCGAGGCAGCAGAAACAGAGATGAAGCCTTGTTTTCAAGGGCTGCGATGGCCCTGGGACTGTGGGCAAGAACGCCTTCTACGTTTCATTTATGGGTTCAGAAATCTGGCAGACAGACAGACTGACTGACTGACTGAGTAACTAACTAACTAACTAACTCACACCATGAACAACAAGAAGAAAACTGCTAGTCTTGATTCAGAAGGAAATCATTCAGAGGCTAACAGGAGAATTCAACTTTATTTTATAAATTTTTTTTTTAAAGATTTATTTGTTCTTTTTGACAGAGAGAGAGAGATACGCACAGAGACAGAGAAGGGGGAGGGCCCAGAACAGTCTCCATAGTTGCACATCATTGATTTTTCCACATAGTTTCATTCCACAGGTGGGCGCGGGGCTGCACAGGGCAGGAACTGGGCCGGGGTCTCACCCCAGTGAGAACTGAACTGGGGACACTCCCCAGTTCAGCATATGGGTCCGCACGGCTGGGGCCGGGATACGATCCTTGGCCCCCGGGTCTGCAAAGTGAGCGCCTAACCCACTGAGCCATCCCGGCTTCCCCTATTTTAGAAATATTTTGAATGCCTGTGTGTCGAGCACAGTTCTGAGCACTGTTCTAGGCACAGAAATAGTAACAAACAACACGTAGTCTGTTCTCATGGAGCATGTGTTTTATCATGGTCAAATAGATCACATGCACAAACACACACATAGACATGCACGCACACACGCAAACACACACACACACACTGATCTCAGGTGGTAGCGAGTGTCTAGAGAAAATAAAACTGTGCTCAGGATATACAAGAGTGCTCTCTTAAAGGTAGGGTAAGTTGTGTCTGGGGTCCAGGGACGTCATTTATCTGATAACTTGATGTTAAAGCAGAAAGCAAAAGGAAGGGAGAGTTATTTGGATATCTGGGGAAAGACTATTTTAGACAGAGGGAACAGCAAGTGCAAAGGCCCTGAGGCATGCTTGGTGTGTTCAAGGAGTAACAGGAAGCTAATGAGGCTGAAGGAAACTGAGTCAGGGGAGAAAGTCAGAGAAGTGGTGGAGGGGCTACATCCTGATAGAACATGGGAAACAAGCCACGTAGTGCACCAGAGTAAACATCATCCACTACAATCCACCCTCCGTCTGCCTCCTCCCCCATTTGGGTGATTTGCACCTGTGAGCTGCACCTGCGCCCATTAAGGGGTGTTGGTATGGAGAGACTGTGCTACCAGCCCCTTCCATTTCCACTGAGGCCCCTCTTCCCTGCTCTTTCACAATCAGCTGATCTGTGCATCTCACACCATTAGGCGTGAAGCTGGCTTGGGTTTATGTTCTCTCTGGGCCTATACTTGCTTTAACAACATAAAGTAGGTATTGATTTTTCACGAGTGACAATAGAACCAACAACTGGTGGAGGTTTCTCCAGAAACTCTTGCTCTGACTGTCTATTTGGGCAATGTCTATTGCTTGAAGGTTTGGAGCTCTGGACGTCTCTCCTTTTTAAGGATATCCACCAGGGTTATGGTTTCCTATGTGTCCAAGGGGTTGTGGATTTCTTGTCTATAACCCCAGTTTTCTCAACAACCATTGCTATGAAGATCCACTCTTCTCTAGCATCTTCTGATGATCTCTCATGTCTTCATTGGACTTCTCTCCTTGCATTGCTACCACATACCCACAGGACAGAGGAAACAGACCCTGTGGTTATCACTAGGTGATCTGAAAGGGGGGCAGGGGGCCTTTGGGGAATTTTATAAGATCAGATCAGGGCAGCATTGCACAGAAATGGAGAAGGCAGGCTTTGGAGTGATCCAAGACTCCTGTGTTGGGAGCTGGCTAATCTCAGGAAGACAGGAATGCCAGGCTGCCTCTCAGAAGCCTGTAGCAGCTGAGCTCTGAGTGGCGGCTGACAGGAGGGGCTTAGGATGTCCTTGCCAGGAGAGGGCTCACAGGGAGGAGAGGGGAGCCTCACTCTTTAATTGTTCCTGCTCAGTAGGACCCAGTAGTCTCTCAATGATGCCATGCCCTCCCTGTGTCCCGCCCACTCCAGGGTGCCCCATGAGTCTGGACTGAGATGCAGTACAGTGGAATACTCTAGCACACAGGCTCCGAGCCAGACAGAAAGCCTGGCTTCCAGCTGACTCTGTAGGCCTCTAGCGTGAGAGTGGGCGACTGACTTCACATCTCTGTGCCTCAGTTTCCTTATCTACAAAGTGGGGATAAGGAGGACGTGTGGACTCCTGGCCCTGTCAGGAGAAGATTGGGCAGCACTGATTATGTTGGGGGTAGAATTCTAGCCTATAATAAACCAGTCGCTTCTTCAAAAGGCAGTTACAGGTTTATAAGTGTAAATACAGGTAAAGCTCTTAGAATCATCGGTGCATGAAAACCATATAGCTCTTCTTATTGATATAAATGACTCGACAGCACTTACTGGCTGTGTCAAGGTCTGGTGGAGTCTCCCAGGCTTTGGACCATCTTTGGCCAGGGTCCCCTGGCATGAATTTTGTGTGGCAGAGATAGGAATCCTCAGATGTTCAACCCTGTGGATAAGTTCTCCTTTGGAACCACCTCCTTGGAGCCCTAGTTTCTTTTTGCCTATATATAGAAGAACCCAGAACAGGAAAGTTAGGGTGAAAGGGTGCGAGGAAATGGTCATATGCAAACCAGGAGCACGCGTGCGTATACACACAAACGTGGCTTTGCGCTAGACCACACTGAAGGAGATTTAAAAATGAACAAGATGTGACTTCTGCCCTCTCGGAACTTACGCTTTTCTTAAAATGCGAGATGAAAGAAAATGGGATGCTGAACCACAGTGAGTTTAGAGAAGGGGAATGTCAAGGAGGAGGGTTAGCAGCCGTGTCCAACCGTCTGCTTCCCTGGGCCACACTGGAAGCAGAATTGTCTTGAGTCACACATAACACACACTAACACTAATGATAGCTGATGAGCTAAAAAAAAAAAAAATTGCG
The DNA here is from genome assembly GCA_004027555.1 of Craseonycteris thonglongyai. Lineage (NCBI taxonomy): Eukaryota > Metazoa > Chordata > Mammalia > Chiroptera > Craseonycteridae > Craseonycteris > Craseonycteris thonglongyai. The sequence goes on along the minus strand of PVKE010001559.1, from coordinate 26,055 downwards.
AAAAAAAATCTCATGACATTTTAAGAAAATTTATGAACTTGTGTTGGGCCATTTCAAAGCGGTCCTGGGCCACACGTGGCCCGTGGGCCGCGGGTTGGACAAGCTTGAGTTAGTGTATTCTGGGGGAGGCTCTGCTCAGCACAGAGGGGGATTACTCATGAGTGCATGTGAACAGGTGGAAGGGAGAGCACAGCAAGGAGGACGGGCACCAAGGCAGGGATGGCCCGTTAGGTTCGCCCATGAAGACAGCTGGGGAAGCGACTTTACCCCCTGGGCATGGCCCCGATCTCAAGGAATTGGCGTCATTCACCTTCCCCTAGAGGCCTTCCTGTTAGCTTGGGGTAGATCAGAAGTCCAGGCCTACAGGATACTAGAGAACTCCTGACAACCCTCTGATCTTAAGCCCGGCATGAAGGATAAGTCCAACTAATAGCTGCCAAGGCAGTGGCTTTAAAATAGGCATCGCATACTCTTCACAAGGCTGCCGCGTTGGGTTTTCTGTACGTGCCTTACAGATGGAGTCAGGAGATAATGGGTAATGCTCTACGTCAAGGCTGCTGAGCGAGTGAATGGCAGCACCGAGGTCTGAACCCAATGGCTCCTCTCGTGTGCTCTTCCCGGAACACCCAGGCGGCTACAACTTCACTTGTTGCAAGAGGGGGAGAGGATCTTCGGGGGTGCTCCCTCTCCATACTTATGGGGAGCCCTGGAACTGCCATTTCCAGTTCCATCTGTCATACACGTCCCTTGTCCTCTTATTTCTCCGTCTCTTCTAGGCGGCAGCATATTCTGTCCCCAGGGAGCCTGAGGCGTGGAAATAACGGGTGATTGACTTGGGCTGAGGGAACGGTGCAGTGAGACACACGGAAGACCATCGAGGGGAGCGCCGGCTGGGGGTCTGGAGAGGCGGCTTCCTGTCCTGCCTCTGCCACGAGCTTCCTGTGACCTCGTCATCCCCACTTCTGGGCATCAGGGTTCTCGTCCTGAAAAGAAGAGGCTTGGACTAAAGGAGCTGAAGGATCTATTTTTTGCACTAGAATTTTATGGAAGATGAAGCCAGTGAAAAAGGGCAGGACTCCTGTCCTCTGCTTGCTGTTTGCTGACACCTTTTTTATCCAGGGAGGGGACTGGAGGCTCGTTCCTGGGTTCTGCTGCATACCCTTCCTTTTCACCTCTCCTGTGTCACCAGCCTGAGTTGTCTGGATGCCACCAGAAGCTTCTTTCCTGCCCTAGGGCTGCAGGAAATGGGGTTGGCTTGGGGCTAGCTGCCACGTTCAGGCAGGGAAGTTGCTGGTTATATGTGGAGTGCGAGTGTGGGTGGGGTGGGGGTGGGGGACGGGGGCACCTTGAGGGAGGTGTGGGGGTGGGGTTGTGCTTGCCAGACTTTCCTCACAGCTCGGAGGCCCCTGGAGGCAGGGGGCACTGCCTGGCCAATGCCCGGAGCTCAGGCACAGATGGCTCATCAGCCCTTGAATGGGGAAGGGTTCTCACTCCGGATGAACTGGGGAGGGGTCTCCAGGGACCTCTGCCCAGCCAGCCATCTCCTGCCCGAAACTGTTTAGTGCAAAAGGAGGGTGGGGGCCGGGGCGGGGGGGAAGGACCAGATGGGCCTCAGCCTTTGAACCTCAAGGTGTAAACTCCATTCCAACCGTAGCCCTATTGGATAGCGGGGGAGAGACACACCTCTTTGTTACACAGCTGTTTGTTTGGCAATTAAATGCGGCGCAGGGGGGGCATGAAGATTAATGCCGGAGCGTGGCAGCCGGCTTTGCTGCTGAGATCTTTGTGGGGCGGGGAGAGGAGTGTGGAGGAGTCCTTGGAGGCAGGTTGGCCTGGGGTGCTGGACCCCTTGACGCCACAGGTGGGGTATCAGCTGAAGGTGAGAGGGACAGGAAGCACTTGCCCAGGCCCTGTGTGTCCCACTTAAGGTTTTAGGGGAGCACTCTGGAGCACAAGGTCCAGAGAAACGTCTGGGCTGAGTGTCCAGAATGCCCTTCGTTGCTGCTGTCCTGGCGGGTGGCTGTGGTGAGCCTCTGCTCCCTCAGATCGTCATTCGGTCCCCCCAGAGACTCCCCCTGTGTCCCCTGCGGCCTCCTGGGACAGAAAGAGCAGAGCAGAACAGTCTCCATTACCAACAGGGTTGTCACTTCACACTGGCGTCTTAGAAACTCAATGGGCTGGAGAGTGAGGGGAGGCAGGCACATGGGCCTCCCGCCTGGGCAGCCGAACCCCCGCACCTGTTCTTTCAGGAGATGCCGGGGAGTCTCAGGGCTGTAGGGAGGTGACAGAAAATGGCACAGAGGACAGGTGGGGAGGAGGGGACGGGAAGGAGCGTGGGAGGACAAACGGGGAGGGGAGGTCACAGAGCAGAGGACAAATCACACCTGGGCTTGAATCTTTCTTTCCCACTCACTAGCTCAGCAACCTTCAGCAGGCTGTCTCAGTCTCTCTGGAGGTCAGTGGTTTTTTAAAAAAATATTTTCATTTATTTATTTATTTATTTTTAACAGAGAGAGAGATACAGAGACAGAGACAGAGAGAGAACTGAACTGGGGGAGCTCCCAGTTCAGCACATGGGTCCACACGGGCCGGGGCCGGGATTCGATCCTCGGTCCCCAGTGCTGCAAAGTGAGCACTTAACCCACTGAGCCATCCCGGCTTCCCCTGGAGGTCAGTGTTTTGAGGAAAACGGCAGCCATATATCCACCTGGGGCTGGCCGGAGGATGGAATGTATTCCTATCTGTAAATAGACCGTTGTGTTATTTATTGTTATGGAAAGAAGAGCTGCTCAGAAGAAGTGTGGGCTCCCAGCCCTGTCAGGAGAAGATTGGGCAGCACTGATTATGTTGGGGGTAGAATTCTAGCCTATAATAAACCAGGAGAAAAACAAAACAAAACAAGGAAAGCTGAAGTTGCCTTCCAAGCTCTCTCTGCTGGTGAAGCAGGTGGGCGAGATTCTGGGATGGAAATCGGTGTCCTCAGCGAGACTGAACTCAGGGGCTTTTCTGATTCATGGGCAACGGGGGTGTTTGTATCAAACTGAATAAGTCATGCTTTCCTGGGAAACTGCTTTTCTTTTCTTTTTTTCCAATTGTTAAATTTATTGGGGTGACATTGATTGATATCAGTTACATTGTTTCCAGGTGTACAATTCTACATGATTGTCTATACATCACATTATATGCTCACTACCCAGAATCAGCTCTTTCCATCTCCATGTATTTGATTCTCCCTCCCACTCTCCACCCCCAGCTCTCCCACCCCCCTCCCTCCCTACCCGAAACTGCTTTTCAGATGTGGGTAGATGCTGTGATTATTAAAACACGGATTCGTTTGAAAGCATCACAGGATTCATGGTGGCTTTTTGGCCTGGGGAACTTTCTTGAATACGAGAGACTGGAGGGGACCCTGGATGAATTGGTAACTCTAGTGTATGAGTGGGGACCTCTGCTGAAGGGGAGAGACCAGGCGATGCATCTGAGGAGGCGGGGGCTGGGGAGCCCTGGCCTGGGGTGTGGGGTGGAGGCTGTGGCTGCCCCTGCAGAGACCCAGAAGCTGCAGGAAGTCTGGCTCCACTTCCCAGCTCTGCCCTTCCTGCCAGCCACGGGGAACAAGCAAACGTGCGCTTGTGATCTTCAGCCTCCACAGAGTTTATGAGGTGCAAATAAAATGTACGTTAAAGCCACCGTGCATCCTGGAAACGTCAGCTGAATAATCGAAAGGTGGCATCCTCCCTTTGACGAGACAATTTTCCTTCTTAGATTGTCTATAGTCTACTGTCCCCTAGATAAGGAGCTCAGAGAAGCAGGTCTACACGGAAGAAGCGTAACATTAAGAAGCATAAGCACCGCTTCTGTTTGTTTTGTCTCTAAGAACAGGGAAAGGGCGGCATCCCTCATGGAGCCTGCCCTCCCCTTCCTGGAAGGGGGGGTCTGATACAATAGGGTCAGTGGGTTTTCTGGCTCCATCTCCGTGGGTGGGATGGTGTGGGTCCTGAGGGTTCAGGGCCTAGTTCCCTCCGGCCGTCAAGTGCCTGTGAGGCTGCGAGCGGGCAAGAGGCCTCAGGGCAGCCCTTACCTTTGGTCCTGGGCTGACACAGAGTAGGGGCCACGATCTCTGCGGCGTAAATGAATAAATGAATGAAGGAACGAACGAATGAATGGATAGTCCACGCCCTGGCATACCCGGACAGCTGCTAGGGCCTTTGAAGTGGTCTCTCTCCCTTCTCCAGGGGTCTGGCACCTGGGCCCGTCTGAGCTCATGGGCTGTGCCCAGCTTCCTTCTCCAGGGAGCAACGCAAACGCAAGGGGTTTGTGAGCAGCAGCGCTCACTGTGTGGAGTGGTCCAGGACCCAAGTTCCTTCCTGATAGTGGGGGTGGGCCTTTGTTCTGAGAAGGGGGTGCAGCCAGAAGTGCAGGCGTGAAGCCCGTCCCTCCCCCACCCTGGTCTGTGCTCCTTTCAACCGGAGTTTAATTAAACAAAACCAAAAAAGACGCTAAACCAATTCACAGCACTAACAGGAAGGTGCTAGTAGCGAGCAGACTTCCTGGAGCGTTGGCATTTCATCCAGTGCCACTCCTGCTCTGCAAAGAGGGGGCTTTGTGAACAGGGAGTCCGGAGATTTGCACTGATTAATCCCTACGCTACAATGAGCCCTTCCACCTTGGGTGAGTGACCTCTCTGTCTCTCTCTGTGTTTCTCTCTCTCCCCCTGTGTGTACATTTAAAAAAGCTGAACTAAATAAAACAGCCTGTATAACAGAGTGCAGCTTATCCCATGCATTCTTTGTAACAATGTTTCGAGGGAGGTACTATTAATGGTACCATTCTACCGATGAGAAAACTGAGGTCCAGAGAAGGTAAGTGTCTTGCCTGAGGTGCAGAGCTGTCAAGGAGCAGAATCAGGTTGCAAACCCAGGCAGTCTACCCACTTTGCACCACTCAGCCACTCCCTTTCACACACACAAAAATAAGCAACAGTGTGTCATCACAACAAGGCAGAAACTGGTGGTGGTGAGGGCGGAGGAGAAGTTTGCTCAGCATCTATCAAGAGCTGCCCCTCCTCCTCCCTTTTCACATTTCCATGTCGCTTCTCCCACCCCCAGACCACCCAGGCTGGAGCTGGGTAAGGTGCTAGACACAGGTGTGGGTTTCACAGTTTCATGCTAGGCGATCCCTCAGCCCCTTACTCGTTTCTTGCATCCTCTTTAGTATCAGACAACATCATGCACTCACTTTCAGACTGTCTGCTTGACAGTAACAGTTTCTAAATTACATGAAAGCAAAGATCCCTCCTCCATATCCTGTGTGTTAAAACTAGATAGTGAACTACCTGAAATAAATGGAAGTAATCAAATTAGCTATTCTGTATGCTTATCAGCGTGATGAAGGGCATGATGCCCAGAAGTGTGCCTGGCAGAGGTGGCCTGGCTTCGCCGATGAAGGGGCCCAGGATGTAGGATGGGAACGTGCACCTCGAGGTTATAGGGCTTGGGGGCATGGGTGGGAGGGAGTGATGGAGGTGCTCGCGCCTTGGCAGGGGTCTGGGAAGGGAAACAAAGCAAGAGAGGAAAGTCAATTCCCAGAAGATCTGTGACCAGTTTCTTGGGAAGGAAGCTGTTTCAGTGGAGTTCACAAGGAGGCGTGAGCTGAGATTTAAACTCAGAAGCTAGTGGTGACTTGGGGACAGACACAGAGAAACGCTTTAGTCTGAAGACCTAAAGGGAACATGCAACTAAACCAGTATGAAAAGGAAAAGGAGCATAAAACAGGTCTTTCTGTAAACCTCCCTCATGTAAGCAGAACGAGCAGACAGCTGTAGACCCATCCAGGAGGCAGGAAGCAGTCTCAGCGCTGACGCTGCCAGTGTCCTGCAGCACACTGCTGTTCCTGTCCCTGCTACAGGGGACACCGCACACAACACACAGGTGAAGCTGAACCTCAGTCAAAGCTGGAGCCGTGTTTGCAGTAGACGGGCTGACCCGGGGCCCGATGCCTGTCCTCTGGGCCGTGAGCAGCTAGTAGATGACATGCTGAAAAATGACAGTGCACAGTGCACACTGGAGGGGAGACCCGGAGCCCCCACGCAGGGCCTCGGGGGGAGCCCTGCCCACCTGACTGGGTGTGGGGGCATGGTTCTCAAGCAGGCCTCCCTGGGGGCCTCCAGGCCGCCTTTCATCGAAATACCTACAGATGAGGAAATCCTGATGTTCTCCACAGATGGGCAATCCAGTTTTGCCCAGCTTTAAAGACCATTCTCATGATTTCCCTCCGGTAGGATATCCAAGGCTGGGTCTTCTTGTCCTTAGTTCAGTCTTGGAGGCGCCGCTGTGATTGGGGTGGGGCAGGTATCTGGGGTCCGGGCTCTCTGTGTCTGCAGATTTTCACCCACTCCTCTTGTTTCCAACACTTCCCCTCTCACTCCTGCTTCTTGGGTTCTGGGAACCGCTCAGGGATCTATAGGGAAATTCTCTCTCACCTTTTTATTATCCCTCTCTGCAGGCCTTAAAGTTGTAAAATGTTTTGTTGTTGTTGTTTTTTAAGATTTATTTTTATTGTTTTTGACACAGAGAGAGCAAGAGAGAGAGAGAGAGAGATACAGAGACAGAGAGAAGGGGGAGGGCCCAGAACAGACTCCATAGTTGCACATCATCAGTTTTTCCACATAGTTTCATTCCACAGGTAGGCGGGGCTGCACAGGGCAGGAACTGGGCTGGGGTCTCACCCCGGTGAGAACTGAACTGGGGGCACTCCCCAGTTCAGCATATGGGTCCGCACGGGCTGGAGCCGGGATTCGCTCCTCGGTCCCCGGGGCTGCAAAGTGAGCGCTTAACCCATTGAGCCATCCCGGCTTCCCCGTAAAATGTTTTATGCTGATAAATCAGTTGCCATTGTTTCAACAGTCCCCTTTTAACAGCTTTATTGTGGTGTGGTTGGCAGATAGTAAACCACATGTTTAAAATGTACTCCTTGGTCAGCTCTGACAAATGTATTTACCAGAGAAATCATCACCACAATCAAGACAGCGAGCATGTCCATCACCTCTGAGAGACCACGTACCTCTCCCCACGCCACCTGCCCAGACAACCACAACGTCATATGGTTGGAATCATAGAGTATGTAGCCCTTTCAGGCTGGCTTCTTTCACTTAGTAATCTGCATTTGAAGTTCCTCCATGTCTTTCATGACTTGATAGTTTGTTTCGTTTTTAGTACTGAATACTCTTCCAGTATCAATATGCACCACACTTCATCCGTTCACCTACTGAAGGACATCTTGGTTGCTTCCAAGTTTAGGCAATTGTGAATAAAGCTGCTATAAACAGCATGCTCAAGTTTTTGTGTAAACATATGTTTTCAGCTCCTTTGGGCATATGATTCCTGGATCATAGGAGAAGAATATGTTTTGTTTTGTAAGAAACCTGCCAAACTGTCTTCCAAAGTGGCTGTACCATTGTGCATTCCCAGTAGCAATAAATGAGAGTTCCTGTTGCTCTACATCCTCATCAGCATTTGGTGGTGTTGTTCTGGCTTTTGGCCATTCTAACAGGTATGTGGTGGTATCTCATTGTTGTTTTAATTTGCATTTCCTTGTTGACAAACGATGTGAATCTTTTTGTACATAGATTAGCAATCTATCCTTTGATGAAGTGTCTGTTAAGGACTTTTGCTCATTTTTAATTGGGTTCTTTGTTCTCTTATTTTTGAGTTTGACATGCTCATTTTTACCAAGAACAGTTCCTTAGAGGGAGGAAGGACTACCAAATTCCTGATTCACCACCATCAGAGAAATCCAATGTCAGCACTGGAATGACTCTAGAGACTAACAAGTCCCTGATTTGAGCTGATTTATGACTCTTCTCCCAACCTCCCAAGTTATATGTTGAAGACCTAACCCCCAGTAGTACCTCAGAGCATGACCGCATTTGGAGAGAGAAACTGAATTAGGTAATTAAGCTAAAATGAGGTCATTAGGATGGGCCCTAATCTATCTAATCAATGTCCTTATAAAAAGAGGACATTAGAACCTGATGTACACAGAGGGAACACCATGCAAAGACACAGGGAGATGGCTCAGAAGGAGCCAATCTTGCTGACACCCTGATCTTGGACTTCCAGCCTCCAGAATTGTGAGCAAATAGATTTCTGTTGTTTAAGGCACCCCATCTACGGTACTTTGTTATGTCAGCCCTAGCAGACTAACCCAAGCCCCCTACCACCCATTCAGCTTAACACACATTTATTAAGTGCTTACTATGTCACAGGCCAGGCACAGGACATATTAGGAGGAAAAAGATAAGGTTTCCATCCTCTAGGAACCTGCGACCTGCATCATTTTGCATATGAAGAAACTGAGGCTCAGTTGAATGAACTGACTCGCTTGAGAAACAACATTAACGTTCTCTGCTTGCTTTTACTCTCTTTGGTCCCATCCTCCTGACATCCCAAGTTGACTCTGTTTGTAGGCTTGGAAGACACTTTGATGAAAGTGCCCTGAAGTAGGGGCCAAAAGAGGGAAGGCCTAGTCCAGGCACTGCCCTTACTTGTTGTGTAGCCTCTAGTTTGAAACACGCCTCTGCGGAACGGGCAGGATAATCCCACCCGCCACCCCTCCTCTCAGAGGCCATGAGGACCAGAGCAGATGAGGCAGGCAAAGCAGCAAGTGGAAAGCACCATTAGTAGCCTGGTGGAGGCCTGAGGGGCAGCCTCCTGGACCCTGTCCAAGGCGCAGGGCCCCAAGTCTGCACTTGCCCCCAGAGAAGGTGCTCATCATCCGGCTGCTGTGAGAGCTGCTGCTCCTAGTGTACTAATAACACGAACCCGCACCGCCCTCTGCAATTACCGTTGGTGGATCTAGACACAGGATCGCCCAGCTTCAAAGACAGCGTTGACCTTTGAGACGTTTTAAGTATGCGGTACGTGTCGAGTCTGCCACTGATGAAGTGTGCCTGGATGTGCACATGTGAACCTCTACACGGGTCTCTGTCAGTCATCCTTGTGACCATTAATTCTGCGGGTCAATACATGTCAACGCAGGGATGGCAGGATGACTCAGCGGGTTAGGCGCTCATCTTACAGCTCTGGGGTCTGAGGATTGAGTCCCGGTCCTGGTCTATGTGGACCCATATGCTGAACTGGGGTGTGCCCACAGTTTGATTCTCACCCGGGTGAGCCTCCTACATGGGAGGACCCCGGTTTGGCTCCCACCCTGGATATGCTTTCCACATGGGAAGGCCCCTGGCCCGTTTCCTGCCTTGTGCAGCCCGGCACCCACCTGTGGAATAAAACTATGTAGAAAACTAATGATGTGCAACTATAGAGACTGCTCTGGGCCCTACCTCTTCTCTCTGTCTCTGTCAAAAACAAGAAAAATAAATCTTAAAAAAAAATATGTGTCAACTTGGTCAGGCCAAAGTACTGAGATGGTCAGTCAAACACCACCAGTCTAGATGTTGCAGCGCAGATAGTTTTTAGATGAGAGTAACTCTTAACATCGTAAGATTTTGAATAAGGCATCATACTTGCCACAGTGTGGTGGGCCTCATCTAATCAGTTGAAGGCCCTAAGAGAAAATGGACTGAAATCCTCTGGGGACGAGGAAATTCTACTTCCCGACTGCTTTCAGACTCAAGCTGCAGTATCAACTCTTCCCTGAGTCTCCAGCCTGCCCGCCCGCCCTGCAGAATTCAGACTTGCCATCACCAACAAACCACACGAGCCAGCTCCTTAACATGTATGCATGTGCACATCCTATTGGTTTGTTTCTTTGAGGAACTCTGCTAATATAGTCCCTGTACTAGTCAGGGACTAGCCAAGTACCACAGACGGAGGGGCTCGAACAACAGGTTTTGATTTCTCACAGTTCTGGAGGCTGCTTCTGTTCCCAGTGAGGGCTCCCTTCTTGGCTTGTAAATGGCTGCCTTCTCATGGTGTCCTCACATGGCCAGGAGAGAGAGAGAGACAGCAACAGAGAGACAGAGAGAGGCAGAGAGAGACGGAGAGACAGAAAGAGAGTACTCTGGTTTCTCTTCCTCTTATGATTCCATCATGGCAGCTCCACCCTCATGACCTCATCCAAACCTAATTATCTCCCAAGGACCCCACTTTCTAATCTCCATCACACTGGGGGTTAGGGCTTCAACTTATGAATTTGAAGGAGACACACAGTCAGTGTATAACACTCCTTTATCTCCATCCTCAAATGACTTGCATTTCTTGAGTGCTTAATACGCTCCCTAAACACCATTCTCAGCACATTGTATGCATTAACCCATTTAATTTTCACAATAACCCTATGAAGCATTAATAGTGTCCCTGCTTTACAGTGCACAATGCTGCGGCACAGAAAGGTTAGGGAATTCGTTCAATGTCACACAGCGGGTGAGCACCTGCAGAGTCCGCTTTCTTGACCACTGGCTGTGCTGCCTTTTGGGTGCGAGCCCACAGACCTGGACATAAAATGTGTGCTCACCCCTTTGCCCAGAGAGAACAGTGCGCCATCCACCAGTCACGGGGAGACGTGCTTAGTGCTGGGAATGGTCCCTGTGCTGCTGAGACATTCCTGCTCAATGGGTGTCAACTGAGACCTACCTGTCTGCTGTTGCCCTGCCCCACGTGGCTCCTGGATGCTGGCCCTCAGGGGCGGCCCAGGGACAAGGAGCTGGTGCTGACAGGACACTGCATGAGCAAACCAAGGCCGAGCCTCCCATCTGGCCTTCCCGGGGGAGAGCAGGTGGAGATTTACATAATCTGAAAGAAATGAGGAGCTGCTGGCTCAAGCCCGCGTTCACGTGTTTGCCTCCCTTGCTTCCCAAATCTCACTGCGATGGCAGCAAAGATATAAAAAGGAAACCAATCCATGACTGTGCTGAGAACAGCAGGGTGGCTCTCTGGGCCCAGAGAGTTTGATGAGTTTCCGAGAGACGGGAAGTAATGGGAACATATGGGAGGGGACACTGGAGGACAAGCTGCCGCTTAGAAGATGTTTAGGAACGTGCCCAAGTTACCCTTAACTACTGCTTCAAAAACAGACCATGAACAGTAGTTCTTTTATGAGGACTCTGATAAACATAAGAATCTATCTCCTCGCTTTCAGTCTGCCTGGAATGGTCGCCAGTTGGCACTGAGACGTTCTTGCTGAAGGTGTGTTACCGAGGTCTGGGCCACTCCTATGCAGCTTGTCCTCCTGAGGCAAGTGCTTTCAATCAGGGTGGGGGGATCTAAGGACTTGCTGGAGCCCCACAAATAGGCCTAGAGGGGCCGGAAGCTCTGAGGTCACGTGTAGATATCATGGCTTCCTTTTGGGCACTTTGGGGCCTTGGGTCCATGGCTTTGGTTAGATTTGCCAAAAGCTCCGTAACGCACGGCTGTAGTGACTATTAGAGTTCTGTGATGGCTTTCCTGGTTTCCCAAAGCCAGTTAGCTGGGAGCTGGGTGGCTCCTCTGGGCTTTAGTCATCAGTACCTGGTGTCCCTGCTATGGAAAGAGTGCTTTTCAGAATACTTCTGCGTCTCTTGACCTGTGTGAGCCTCACAACAGCCCATGGGGAAGGTCAGAGCATGCATTGTTACCCTCACTGGAGAGATGAGGCTCAGACACAGTGAGGTTCCGGGGTTGATCCCAGGCCCCATGGCTGAGCAGTGAGGCAGTGGGGGCGTCCTGGAGCCGAGGCTCTCAAGGCTCCGGGTCAGTGCTCTTTGCTGCTTCCTCAGCGGCCTTACAAACGAGAGGGGGCACTTCTGTTCTCTGAATGCGCCAAGTAGACAGAACATAGCAGTGTGTTCAGTCTCCTCTAAGAACCTGGTCTAGCACCCTGGGATGTGACCTCAACATAAATCCTCTCCACAGCCTGAATCCTTCCCATCTGCCTTTCCTCACATTAGAACTGCCATTACTAAGGGTGTGGCAGGGACAAAGGAAGTCCCAGTGCTGCTTTTTACCCTCCATGGCACCCCGAGCACGCACTGTCTCCACAGGCCTGGGAAGAGACGGCCTTCCCCCGTTCCGTCCTCCCTCTCTGAGTCAGTGTGTCCCCCTGAGCGCTTCCCCGGGCTTTAGCTGAATCCACAGCTAATCACTGACTAGTGCCCACAGTGCCCCAGCACGTAAGGAGTGGTGAGCCCGGGGCCTCTGGGGGCACGGTGGCCTCAGCTGCTCTGCTCTCTCTGACCTTTCTTGTCTCAGCACCAGCAGGACAGAGGGACGTGTCCCATGTCCGCACCCTGACCGGCACGGGCTGCTGATGCACATCTGTCTGATCTCCTGGCCGGAAACCACAGCAGTCAGCTGGAAAGGGCATAATTAACTGTCCTTGTCTCCATTTGTGGGCACATCCAAAGATTCAGCTTTGGGAGGCTCCCAGCTAATTGGCTGGCAGCTGGCTTTTGGATAGACAACTGTCCTTTGTGGTTACCTTGTTCCCAGCCTAGGTGGACATTTTCAAATTCCACTGAGCTTTAAGTGACTCATAGGCATGCGGTGAGGGTCGGGGTTGTATAAGGTGCCTTTTTCACTCACAGCTCTCATTTGGGCAGTGTGGCCATGAGCTTGGGACCCAGCCAGCTCCCACTTGTTGGGAGGACTTTTAAGGAAGTTAATACATGTTTAGGTGTTAAGAACAGTGGCGGGCCCATAGTAAGTTTTCTGAGTATTTTAACTATTGTCACAGAGATTAGAGCTCATGCGCCTAAAGCTCAATATCTAGTGGTCATTATGATAAGCCTAGTTCAGCACAGGAAGCCTCTGGAAACAAAACCATCCCTAATTTTCATTCTCAGCTTGGAGCCAAATCAGTTCTGGTTGGAGACACAGAAGTGCCTCAGAAGTCACCCTGGGGTGCTGGGATAGCCCAGTGGTTGGGTGCTCACCTTGAGCACCCAACCAATCATGAGGTCTGGGGTTCGATTCTCGGCCCCGGCCCATGCAAATCCATATGCTGAACTGCAGCGCAGCTGGTAACCTCCGGGATGGCTCAGAGGTGAAGGTTCTCACCTCCCAGGTGGGAGGCCCCCAGTTTGGTTCCTGCCCCACTCGGCCCCACATCCACGTGTGTGGAATGAAACCATAAACCATGTCACAACTAATGACGTACAACTATGGAGACTGCTCTGGGCTCTGCTCCCTTCTCTCTCTCTCTTCTCTCACTTTTTCTCAAACAAGAAAATATAACTAAAGAGAGAGAGAGAGAGAGAGAGAGAGAGAGAGAGAGAGAGAGATCTAGGATCTAGGAGTCTCTTCCTTTGGGGGAAGGCTTAGTTCTTATACTGAATCATTTCTGAGGATCTGGGAAACCTTGAACCTATATTTGCCAGGGAACTTATAGACTTCCTCTTAGTAAAAGGTTTACTAAGATATTTGTCTCTGGAAGGCACAGAATAAATTGACATTTGGACCTTAATCTTGTGCATTGGAAATTTTTACAATTTTTTTCAATTTACTTTTTAGAATAACTGTATGGTAGTTACTAATAACTCTGGTTTGCAGAGAAGACTGGGAGCTGTGAATTTACTCCAGACCACATGGCTTGTTAAAGATCCTTCCACGGGTGAGGCTAAGGTCTGTCTGACTGCAAGGACACTCAATGTGACCTTTGTATCCCCACTCATTTCTCTTCTCTCAGCTCTTATCCACCCATTTAGAGCGATCACAGTGCCTGCTCATTTGCCGAGAAAGATTCAATGAATCATAAAATGTCAGAATCAGAAGGAACTTTCCCAGCTTTTTATTTCGGAAACAATGCAACTCTTTCCCCTCCTTAGTTTCCCCAAAGGTTTTGAAGATTTAATCCTTTAAATCTGTTAATCTCTGAAGTGTCTGACTCTCCAAAGACATAGAAAGAAGAAATGACCACACCAAGGACACGCAGCCAGAGAGGGTGAGCAGGGCCTGACTGGGGAGGTCCACTCAGCTCAGTCCCCTAGACCACACTAGCTCTGGGGAAACGTCATCACTGAAAAGCCAGTGGCCAGCCCCCTTCTTCTGCATCCTTGACATTTCTAGGAACCAGATAACATTCTTTCAAGGTCCCATCCACTGATGAGAAAAGAAGGGAGGACAACAAGAATTACCTTTGCCTGTGTGGTCTATAAAGAGATACAGATGGAGCCCTCTAATATCCTGAACTCATCCATTCACTTGCTTGATCTGTCTGTAATTCACAACGACATCTATCATTCGCAACTTTGTCTAAAAATCACTGATGACCGGAAGCATTGACTGGAGGCAAGCCAGACACAGCTTGTTTTTCTTTCCCCCCCCCCAAAGAATTTGAAGTGTGAATGATTTTATTTCATTTTTTTGTAACTTGATTGAGATATTGTTATATGCAGTAAACCACAGGTAGGTAAGTATACAGTTTAATGAGTTTTGATATACGTATATACCAACAAAACCATCACCATTATTAAGATACTAAATATTTTCATTTCCCACCCAGATTTCCTGGGACCCCACTGTCATCCTTCCCTCTTTCTGCTGTCATCTCCAGGCCACCACCGGTCTGCCTTCTGTCACTGTAGACTAGCCTGCATTTTCTAGTTTTATGTGAACTCACCATTAGCATGTATTCTTCTTTACTCAGTTTAATGATGCTGAGATTCCTTCACATTGTCTGTGTCACAGTTTATCCTATTTAGTTGATGGAGTGTGTACCATGACATGGATATACCACAGTTTATTTACCTGTTGATGGGCTTTTTTTTTTTTTTTTTTCCCAGAGTCACCATTGCTTTTTAATATATACACACAGGACACTCTAGCATGTCTTCCCTTTGGTACCCCAGTGTGGTTGAGTGCCCCTGACCAGAGAGCACTCTGATTCCCTTTTGTTCTCTGGCAACCAGGATGTGACTTTTTAAGTCACAGAGAACCTGTGGTTTCAGAGTTCCCTGGTTCCACTGGAAAACCTGACAATCAAATCTCTTCATGAGTAAGTAACACAACTCTACAGAAGAGGCCAGGTTGAGCTTGACCAGGCTGCACTAAAACAAAAGGACCAAGTAATAGGTCTTGAAAAAAAATCACAGAACAACGTTCAAATTTACATGCAATGACAGAGACCGAAAAACCAGTCAAAGAGATCATTATTTCCCAAAGCTTGTTTTATAAAACACTTGTTCTTCAAGATGATAATTGATGTTTTGTAAATAAAAACAAACAAAAGACCAGGTGTCTTGATTGCTTAAATGTTAGAAACACCAAGCTAAAGTTAAAAAAATTTACATTTCTTTATTGTAAGACTTCTCAGAGCCTTTAACACATTAATGTTAATGTTTACTATGCATTCCAAGGGGGTGGGGGTGCTACCAAGTGTGAATTTAATTTGAAAGTTCTCAAATGTAAACATTTAACAACCATACTTTTTTTTTTTACTTGTAAACTAGTCTTCCACATGAATTACTTTGACAAATGCTCCTTTTGTGACTTAATCATTCTCCAAAGCAATTTTAATGTAAAAGAAAAGGCAAGTAGATAATAAAAAGCAGAACAACTAAGATGCTTTGGGTTCATGAGTTTTTAAATTGAGGGATCTAGGTTTCAGATTCCTTGAATCACAAATAGATGGCTCTGTTAGTGCATAAGGCAATACTACGTATCATCTCCCTCCCTAAGTCCTCTGCCCTTGGTAGGACAATGTTTATGTTATTTTTTTCTTTTCAAAGATTTATTTTATTGTTTTTGACAGAGAGATGATAGAAATAGAGATAGAGATAGAGAGAAAGGAGAGGGCCCAGAGCAGTCTCCATAATTGTACATCATCAGTTTTCAGTTTCACTCCACAGGTGGGTGCGGGACTTTGCAGGGCGAAACTGGGCAGGGGGTCTCCTGCATGGGAGGCGTGTGCACCCCCAAGAGCCGGTGACCTCCCACATGAGAGGCATGCCTGTGTGGAAATCTAACCCGGGGCCTCCCACATGGGAAGATTGCCCCAGCAGGAACTGAACTGGGGTGGGAAGCACACCAGCATGTGGGTCTGCACAGGCCCGGATGGGGGCTGCAATGTGAGCTCTGACACCCCTGAGCCATCCTGACTTCCCCTGTTATTTTTTCTTATAATAAATGGCTCTTCTGGGGACCCCTCTCCCTATGATCTTAGAGTTGTTCCCGAAAGTTCTCTCAGCGAGATTCTCTTGGCCCTTGTCCTTGCTCATCCCTCCTGGGGGTGAGTGGGTGACACTGTGGGGCCAGCCCTCAGCAGGTGGGGGACCCTCCACCTGCATCGGTTAGGCTCCATCCAACAGGTGTGCTCTTCCTGACGAGAACACGCTGGTGCTTATGGGATTCTAGAAAGCACCATGTTTTTTGCTTTATAAGCTCTCTACTGTAATCCAAATTCCGTAAATGAGCAATCCCTTTGCATAATGAACGGATGAGGCTGTTTTATGCACTTTTATGTTGTTCCAAGTCTGTGGTTTTACTAAATTTCCACCTCAAAGATATGTAATTAGAGTCTCAACAATCTGCTATCTTAGCCCTCCGCACCCTCCTCTGGAATCCACAACAATCTCACAGGCTGCTTTCTGACAGGAACAAACACACAACAGGGTGTGTGTGTGTGTGTGCACACACATGCGTATGTCTGTCTGTCAATTCATGTGGGTTAGCGGGACATAGCTTCCGTCTTCTAAAAAGTGAGGTGAATGGGTGGATGGGGCCTGGCTGATCTCTGGCTTTCCCTCCCACTCTGGGGCCTTCCACCATCTCCCCCAGGCCCCGGGCCCCATAGAGATTACCCTCTCACTGTCCTCCATGTAAGTCTGGGCATTCCGCCCACAAGCTTTCCCACATGCTATTCCCAAGGCTAAGAGAGCCCTTCTGTCGTCTCTGATCCAAACCCTTTCTTCTTCAAGGCTCAGCTCAGATTCTTTTTGTCCTGTGAAACGTTGTCTTTCTCCTCCGGTCCTTCACAACCTTTCTCTTCTCGTTATTGTACCCTAAATTGGTACCACAAAACTCAGCATTGACATGTTTGTGTGTTTTTACATTGCCGAGAGGTTAAGGTCCTTCGGCTTGGAGACCATGTCCTGTACTTCCTTGTACCTGGGCCCGATATGCAGTGATCCTCTGACTGCTTTTGGTGTGGGAGGAGGGGGCCAAGTCGCATCTTATGAGTCTTCAAACAGGGCTTCAAGTCCTGGCTAGATATTGCTTTATATTCTATATTTATACTTTCTTATTTATGCCTTAAAAGAATGATCACCTTGAACAGGAAGATTCGAGGTCCACAGAGTTCAAGGTCTCACAGGATGCGAATTCAGACACAGACCTGGCCTTCGCTCCCCACCCCCACCGCCAGACTAGCCTCTTTCCACCTGTCCATCACTGGCAGGAGGGATGAGCTGGGGGCATGGGGGAGGAGGGGGCAGTGCTTCATGAGAGAAGCCATTTGAGCAGGTTCTCCTGTGGGACACTGAGGCCCCAATAGGTGCATCTCCATCCCCTTCCCAGACGTCACAGGGCAGGCAGCTGCACGCCTGTGCTGATCCTGGCAATCTGAGCGCTTGGCCATGGCTGCTTCTCTCCAGGCCCATCAGCTGAGGAAACCCTGAGAGAGTCTGGCCGGGTGGGGCAGTGGGGAAGGCTGGGGAGGGGGCACCACACGCAGAGAATGCTGTGGACAGGTTGGGTTGGGTGGGACCGCAGGACATTCCTCTCACCAATTTTTACCTCAGAGGATCTGCGTTAGCTGGCCTGTTCCATTTGGTGTGATTTGACCTTGCTTTTGCATTTTTACCTGCAGACGTGACGCGCTTTTACATCTATGCATTGGGTCCTCATAACGTCCCCGAGGGGAGGCTGGCGGGGGCGCTATGTTCCCATTTCACTCATGAGGAAAATGAGGAGGAACACAGGAGACTGAGGGCTGGGGGGAGAGACAGGAGTGTATTTACTGAGCACGCATTACGTGCCAGGACTGTCAGGCTTTCCTGCAATAACTCACGTAATCTTCTCAGTGGCCCTGTTTCAGGGATTAGGAAATGGAGGCCCAGAGAAGGAGATGAGGCCTCAAAAAAATTCCAGCCTCTAAGTTACAAAACAGGGACAAAATCCAGCACTTCAGACACCCAGGGGCTGACACTGGCCCCCTGCCGGCCCTGTCCTCAGGGTGGCCCCTGGCTTAGCCCTCACCTGGGGACATGTGGGGAGGATATGAGCTGCCTGGGCTGGATGTGGGGCGACACCTGCCGCTCTGCCAAGGCCCCTCCTTGGCCCATGGGCTCTTCCTCCCACCTCTTTCCTTCTCTCTTCCAGAGCCGCCAACCCCAGCTTCAACAGTGCTGTTTTGGGGGAATTGAGGTCAGGTGCTGGGTGGGGGTGTGGGCAGGGGGGAGGGTCGGCACCTGGCTTTCTGGCCCCAGCCAGGGCCAGGGTTGAGGCGTGTGCTGGGGCCGCGGTACAGAGGTCTGGTCCCTGTGAGGAATTGGCCACTCTGCCTGGCCCAGTGGGAGTTGGCTCTGCAGAGGAAGCTGGGCAAAGGTGCTTTGGGGAAGTGTGGGGAGATCTGCGGCTCTGCTCAGTGCATCCAATTGGGTGGCCGAGTCCCACCTGCTGTGAGCCCTTGAGCTGGGGAGTGGGGAGGGGGCAACTGAGAAGGGGTGTGGACAGGTCCTGAGCTAACTTTCCCACAGCTCGCCTGAAGCTCGCTGGCCAAAGTGATCCAGATGCTCAAGAGCCTGCGGTGTGTGGGTGTCGTCCTGCTGCACACCATGTGTGCTCCACCAGGAAGCGGTGTACATGGTCACTGAGCTCATGTGCCAGGCCAACCTGCAGGCCTTGGTGGGCAGTGAGTGCTGCCTGCCCCGAGCAGCCCCCACGTCCTGGCCTAGGGCACAATGACACCTGCTCCCTTCCCAGCCTAGCCTTCATTGTTGGAGGCTGGGTTTTCCGAGGCCCAGGGGCTGTAGCGGGCTCTGGCCAACCGCAGATTTGGGGGCTCTGGTCTGGGCCTGCCTGGGCCTGTGGAGGGACACTCAGAGTATGAGGTGCCAGGCTGGGGGTGTGCAGGTCGGGGCAGGCCCATCTGGGATGGTCTCCGGCCCTGAGCAAGGTCAGTGTGGATCCAGCCGGCCATGTGAGCCCCTCCCTGCTTGGCCCTTCTCTGTCCCTGACCTCTATTGGGGGCCCAGGCCTGTTGCCAAGGAGCAGCTTGCCCCCAGCAGCCTCTGGGGCAGTGCAGTGGCCACAGCAGCCTTGGTGGGCAGTGCTGCTCTCACCCTGGCTCAGAGATGAGGAAATTGAGGCACAGGGAACATGACTGGGGAGACACTGGCCCCCTGGCTGACGGCCCACCTGCAGGCCCCAAGGGCCGGGTCCTGAGCCCACCTGTCCTGCTGGACTTCTGCCAGGTGGCCAAGAGCATGAGCTACCTGGAGGAGTGGCACATCGTGCACAGGGCCCTGGCCACCAGGAACATGCTCCTGGGCCATGAGCTGGCCTGCAAGGTGGCCGACTTTGGTCTGGCCTGGCTGCTTAAGGTCGGTGTGGGCTTGGCTGCTGACCCTGCTCAGGAGGTGGGGCAGCTGGGAGGACAGGGTGCCACTCCATCCACCCACCCTCAGGGTCCCCTCCCCAGGATAATGACATATACTCCCTCCTAGAGCAGCGATTCCATGAGTCCCATCAAGTGGACAGTGCCAGAGGTCACTGACTATCGTGTCTACTCCCAGAAGGCGGACACCTGGTCCTGTGGAGCGCTGCTCTATGAAGTGTTTACCTACGGCCAGTGTCCCTACGAAGGTGAGCCAAGAGGCAGCCCGAGGGAGGAGGCGCACCCTGCTCTGGGGGGGTGGGGGGGGGTTGCTCATGGGGCACCAGGCCTCAGGGTCTGGCCGAGGGCTGGGGGAGTCTCCAGCCCCTGTCCTGCCCCTTTCATTGGTGCCCTCCCCAGGAATGGGCCACCGCGAGCTGCTGCGGCAGATCAAGGGGCTTCCGGCTGCCCAGCCGAGGTCTCCTCGCTCACGTTGGGGTGCTGGGAGGGCAGCCCCGAGGATCTTCTGCCTTTGCAGTGCTGCAGGAGCAGCTGGGCACTGTCCATGGGTGACCCCATCCCACAATGATGCGACCTGGGGCACTGGACACGGGGCTGGGCCACCCCTCCCTGCGGGTCTCCCCCCAGGATAGTGTTCACCACCAACACGCTCCGGGTGCTGGACTGTCTGGGACTGCTGTCAGCCTGCCGAGCCCTTGGCCGTGGGCCTCATGCACTGACATGCACATGTGTGTGCACACGAGGCAGGTACACGCAGACACCCACTTGGGCAGCGGAGGAGCTGATGCCCTTTGTCTGGAATGGCCATGTCCCTGGCAAGTGGGGGTCAGCAGAGAAGGCTGGGTGGGCTCGTGTTGGCTGTGACCTCAGGATGGTGGCGGAAACACTGTCCATGTCAGAGGGGGCCTGCTCGGCAGTTTGGGGCCTACAGGGGTGACGTCATTGGAGTGAAGGGCCAGATAGTCTGCATGCTGGCTTTCTAGTGTTTTGCCCTCTCTTGTCTAACTGGTCTGCCATCTGCTCACCTAGTGGGTGGTGATCCCTGTTGCCCCTGGGGGTAGCCTGTCTACTTCCTGCTGTGCCTTTCCCATGCTGCTTCTCACCTCCGAACCTTCTAGAGGCTGCTCTGATGACCATTTCCCTTTCACATAGCGGGAAGCAGGGCCTCAGGTCAGGCCAGTGTGTTCTTTAGCAGGCGCCCTGGGCCCCTACTTCCTGTGCGTCTCCCACCTATGGCACGGTGTCAGCATCCTGGCCACAGAGTGGGGAGAGTTCCAGTTTTCTGGGGTGCTCAATCCTTGCAGCATTTCCCAGAAGCACAGGGGCTGGCACTTTGGGGATGAGGGAAAGTCTCTTTTGGCGTTTTGTTTACTTTCTCTCATCAGCTCTGTTTTAAATGTATTTATTTGGACTTTTTTTTAGCCTGAAAGAGATTAATATTGCAGAGGGGGGCATCTGCAAGCTCACCAGACATGCCCTTCACCGTGAGCAGCTGCAGAAGTTAGCAGGAGTCAGCTGGGTTGTGAGCAGTGGGCCCTGTGTTCCAGGTCATGCCCCTGGGAGCCTCTGGGAGCACGTGTGCTCTCAGGGCGCTCGCATGACTGAAGGGGGCTGGGGGACTCCCTTCCTGAGGGTTTGGATGGTCTCTATTCACTCTGACTGGTCTCCATGTCTCCTCTCTCCTGGAATTTTCCAGTCTGTGCCTCCTTCCTAAATGTATCTACTGCTCAAAATGGGGTTCCAGATGTAGCATGAAGGGCCCAGTGAAGAACACTGGACCCCTTTTCTCTCTCTGTGTTTTCTTAAACCCCACAGAAATAATTTGTCATTGATCACAGCAAACAGTTGACACAAGAGAGTACAGGATTCATAGGTTGACTGGATTAGTTCAGAGATGCTTAAAATGATCCCTCATCTTATCAAAACGAGTGTTTGGGTGACCAGAGTCAAAGCCCCCAGACAGAACGTTGAGCTGTACCTGGAGTTTCCGCTTACGAAGAGAGGACACCAGTGAATGGCAGATGCTCAGCTCACTCCCGGATGGAAACCCCGGCACTGCAGGGCTGCTGCGGAGAGAGCACCAGTACGGCCTTGCCTGGGGGGCCTGGTCCAGGGAGCCCCGGGGTTTAGAGTTCATTCTGAATGTGCCTGTTCACAGGAGTGGTGGAAAATGGCTGGAACCGTACGGGAGCCAGATGAACAGCTGACGTCGCCATGTTCTGAGGTGCGGAAGCAGAAGGGCCGCCGTGGAGTGAGACTGCCAGGAGCTCACCTTAGGCTGCATGGCGTGGAGATGCCAAGGGGGCCGCAGGACATCAACCCTGGCATGGGTGGGGCTGGAACCTCTGGGAAGCACCGGGCAGGGTCTCGTGAGAAGCCATGACCGGCACTGCTGAGGTTAGTTGTGTCCTGATTAGAAGTTACTCTAACTTAGAGGCCAGTATCAGGTTTCCAGAAAGTTCCCATCTCCCAGTGGGGGTAAGGGTGGGGTAAGTGAGGGGGAGTTCCATGCAGTTCAAAGACTTTTGGCTGAGCTCCTGCAGAGTGCAATGAGAGAACTATGCAAGTTATTTTAGAACCACAGCGGACTGCACTGCTTCAAACCCTTCCCAGGGTCCCCAGTGCTCTTGGGATGAGGACTGGCATCTGCCCAGGCTCACGGGGACCTGCCTGACCAGCCCCTTTGCACCCACGTTTCTGTGCTCTGCCGCTTTCAGTGCCTTCAATGTGTCACACAGATCCCCGTTCCCTTTGCCTTGGAGGGCTCCCCCTCACCGCAACCATGAGTCATCTTTCCCATCTCATTTCAAAGGTGACTTTCTCAAACTGTCCTCCCCTGAGGGACTCCACCACCTTTCCGTGTGCTCAGAGCCATGTCCTTCCAAAGATCCCTCTGACCTTGGTCATGAAGTCATCTTGCAATGAGCCGGTTCAGGTCTGCCTTCCTTGCCGGAGGCCAAGAGTGGCCTCTCTTGCAGCTGCTGTGTTTCTTGGTGACTTGCCCAACAACGCACTTATCAGTTGTGGGAACCCAGGGCCTGGCTGAGTGGGACAGGCTGGGGAGTGGTGGAGACAGAGGTGATCAAGTGAGGCCTGGAGCCATCTTCAAAGACCCTTCAAAGAGGGTAGGCTTTGGCTGGGCCTGGAATGAAGGGAGGATTTGGAAAGCAGAGAGGATGGGCATTTCAGTTGGAGAATCTTTTTAAACAGAGGTAGAAAGGACCCTGGCTTGAAATCAGGAGAAGCAGGGTCTCAGCTCATCTGAGTACCTGGGAACAAGTTATTCTCCTGTGGACCTTACTCTCCCCTCTGTAAAACGAAAGCCTGGCTTATCAAAGACGGCAAATGATAGCACCACGACACCACTCCTGGTCTCATTCTCTGGCACACACCTCTCTGTGGACTTGAACACAGCTTCAGAATGATTTTCAGTACAATGTTCTAGGCAGCCATTACCAATGTTTTAGAAGATTTATTTTTATTGTTTTTGACAGAGAAACAGAGGCAGAGACAGAGAGAGACAGAGAGAAGGGGGAGGGCCCAGAGCAGTCTCCATAGTTGTATGTCATGTCATCAGTTTTCGACATGATTTTATTCCACACAGGTGGGTGGGGGAGGGGCTCACAGGATGGGAACCTGGCCAGGGGCCTTCTGCATGGAAGGCACTTCCCTGTGAGCTGGGGGCTGGACTAGGGGCCTACCACATGAGAAGCTCAGTTCAGCATATGGGTCCACACGGGCCAGGGCCAGGATTCCATCCTCAGACCCGGGGCTGCAAGGCAAGCGCTTACCCCACGGAGCCATCCCAGCATCCTGGCCGTTACCAATTGATAAGCGATGGTCATCAAGATAAAGCCATTCTACCAGGCCTGGCTTGGAAGACTATCTCCTGGATGACACCAGGCTCTGACTCAGTCTGATTCAGAGAATGTGTGACAGGAGGGCTGAGCAAGGGATCTGACCACTGCAGGTGGGGAAGAAAGCACTACTCTGAAGCAGAGTGCTCAGTAGCACCAAACACCGTCATTACAAAGGACATGAAGATGTTCGAGTCCAGGGTGGCCAACTCAAATGACTCAGAGGCCAGTAGATAACATAAATGAGAGAAGCATGCCTACAGGAAAACTAGGGAATCGGTGAGGAGTGTAGCCAAAGGGAGGAAGGGAGAGGGCTTGTCCTTTCTAAAAGGATTCGAAATCTTCCTCTCCCACTCCTCTTCCTCTTTCCCCTCCTCCTCACTGTATGGGTCAAGCAAAAACAGTCTTCAGGCTGGATTTCCCTCCCACCTCTGAGTCCCACAGCTTGATTAGAGAATCTTGATCTAGAAGGGGAACAGTGTCACCAAGGCCACACTTCATGTCAAGCCTGTTGGTCCCCATTTTATGTTTTCTGTGCAGTGTGGTCATGAAGCTTGAGAAACAGTATGGATGAAAGAGGGACAAGACTGGATTGAGGCTTAGGTTTTTCAAAGATGTCCTTTTCATTCTGGGTGCCTACGGCAAGGGAGATGGTGGCCTGTTTACTAGTCATCATTCCTGCGACTTCTTTTATGTACTCACTGGTTTCAAGATCCCAGATCTTCAGAAATATCCTTTCCACTGGGGAGATTTATCCTCCCGTGATCACACACACACATGGACACACACGCAACACACACACACACACACACACACACACACACACACACCCCTCTTCCTTCCTCAGTATTTCTCTTATCATTGGTACTTAAATGTCAAAGGAGAAGGAATTCATTAACAGGAGTATCTGGTGTGGCCAGGCATGCTGCAAAGATCCGGGACCGATTCTAAAAAGCACTTCTTTAAATATTTGAATCTCTTTTGGGAATCACAAACCTCCTTTCTCATTGAAAATCCTTAACTACACCCCAAGTTTTGGCTGGTGGCTAGGAGTGCAGAGCTGAGTGAGGCAGTGTGTGGAAACCCCTTCTTCACCATCCTAGGGCGACCTCCCTTCATCTGGGATGGATGGCAACAGAGGTTCAGAAACAGCAAGGGTCCCAGGCCGAATCAGAGGGGAAGAGAGTTAACATGACCGAGCGCTGTGCCTCAGGAACTCTACCTGCGCTATTTCACGACAATTCTCGTAAAACGGGTGATAGGATGCTCTCCACTTTACAGATGTGAACATCGAGGCTGAGCATGGCTGAGTCCCACGTGTCCCCCAGCTCCGATTGAAAGCACAGAGAATTAAAACTTAGGTCTGATTCTAAAGCTTATCTTTTCATGGAATCCTGAAACCCAGTGCCCAGCTTGCTTCTGGACTGCTCCCCACCTTAGCCCCGAACTCACAGTCTAGGGGAGTTTTGACAGCTAAGCGTAGAGTCAAGACCTGGGCATGGCGGGTGGAGCGGGAAGAAGCACGGCGCCCCGCCCCTCTGCGGTGTCAGCCAATGGTGTTGCGGCACCCTGGATCTCTCGCCCAATCAGCCAAGGCTCCCCACATCCGCTGCTCCTCCCCTCCCCGCCGCTTTCCCTTGGGCTTCATGGAGCAGTCTGCTGTGGGCCGGCAACCATTGGAGGAAGGTCTGTCACAGGGCTGCCCAATCAGAGCGTGATCAGGAACGCCGCGGGCTGTGATTGGTTAGTGCTGCGTTTGCCCACACCGCCCCCGCTCCCTCCTCCCCTCTCTGCAGTTTGGAGGCGGAGCACGTGGGGACGGGTCCAGGAAGCAGGTCCCGCTGTGCTGGGGCCCTGTCCCAGGTAAATACCAGGGCGGTGGGTGTGGGGCGCCGGGACCTGCCCGGGTCATGGGCTGGCAA
This sequence comes from Craseonycteris thonglongyai, assembly GCA_004027555.1. Lineage (NCBI taxonomy): Eukaryota > Metazoa > Chordata > Mammalia > Chiroptera > Craseonycteridae > Craseonycteris > Craseonycteris thonglongyai. Next base: position 791 of record PVKE010001559.1, on the reverse strand, counting down.
GGCAGGAGCGGGCGGCCAAAGCAGCGAACGGTGGGCCTCAGATACACCCCCTAGGGCGCCCTTCGGGGACCTCAGGGCGCGGCTCCCAGCCAATCAGATCTGCGGGGTGCTCAGCCCACTGATGTCAGCCTGAGCTCACCCCTCCCCTGGCCTTCCACAGAGGGTTCCTGAGTGGTGGGAGCGTGGTCGCTGCCTCCAGGGACCTCCGGAGTAGAGAGCACTGGAGTGTAAGCAGCTCAGGAAACCATCTCCCCCTTCGGCCCTGCATATATATGGGGCAACTGAGGCAGGGGCCGTTGGCCGGCTCCCGACCGCCCTGGTTAGCATCGAGATCCCCGGGTTGTACTATCTCACACCACTGTGGGACATGTGGATGGATTGGTTTTGGGGTGTTTGTGGCCCCTGTCCAGGAAGAGCAGTTGGGGTTCAGGCGTCTTTAATGGGGTGTTGTGCTTTTTTGTTCAGTTCCCCCCTTCCCAGAGTGAGGATGGTTTTTACACAACCCGGAGTTCTATTTTTTTTTTTTTTTTAAGATTTATTTTCAATTGTTTTTGACAGAGAGAAGGAGAGAGGGAGAGAGAGAGAGAGAGATACAGAGACAGAGAGAAGGGGGAGGGCCCAGGACAGTCTCCATAGTTGCACATCATTGGTTTTTCCACATAGTTTCATTCCACAGGTGGGTGGGGGACTGCACAGGGCAGGAACTGGGCCGGGGTCTCACCCTGATGAGAACTGAACTGGGGGAGCTCCCCAGTTCAGCATATGAGTTTGCGTGGCTGTGGCTGTGGCTG
>PVKE010001558.1:87273-97787 GCA_004027555.1 Craseonycteris thonglongyai | reverse complement strand
GAATTATTATTTTGGGGTTGTTAATTATGGTATTATGATTATGTTTTTAAAAGTGTCCTTAATATTTGGGGAAATATTTGTGGTTGAAATAATACAATCCCTAGAATTTGTTTCAAAAGTGTAATACAGGAGAGTGGGGAAGTGGATAGAAGTAGACATGAAACAAACAAAACTGGCCATGAGTTGACTGATAACTGTTGAATCTAAGTGATGGGAACATGGGGATTTACTGGGCAATTCTCTCTGTATGTATTTTTAAAGATTTATTTTATTGTTTTTGACAGAGACAGAGACAAAGAAAGAGAGAAGGGGGAGGGCCCAGAGCAGTCTCCATAGTTGTACATCATCAGTTTTTGACACAGTTTCGTCCCACACAGGTGGGCAGGGGCTGCACAGGGCAGGAATCAGGCTGGAGGCCTCCCACATGGGAGGCACACCCCCTCGAGCCAGTGGCCAAACTGGGGAGGGAGGGGCCGGAGACTGAGAACCGAACTGGGGGCCTCCTGCATGGGAAGCACACCCCAGTTCAGCATATGGGTCTGCACAGGCCAGGGCCAGGATTCGATCCTTGGTCCCCAGGGCTGCAAAGCGAGCACTTAGCCTGCTGAGCCATCCCCGCTTCCCCTGCAATTTTATATTTTTGTTTTAAATTATTTATAATAAAATATGTTTTAAATTATGGTATAGACAGGAAATTTCTATATTTAGAAATTGTTTCTTTTTTAAAGATTTATTTTATTGTTTTTGACAGAGAGAGAGACAGACAGAAGGGAGGGCCCAGAGCAGTCTCCATAGTTGTACATCATCAATTTTCGACGTAGTTTCATTCCACACAGATGGGCAGGGGCTGCGCAGGGCACGAACTAGGTGGGGGCCTCCTATATGGGAGGCACAACTCCACGAGCTGGGGGTCAAACCGGGGGCGTCCCACATGGGAAGTTCACCCCAGCAAGAACTGAACTGGTGGCCACACACCAGTTCAGCATATGGGTCCACACAGACCGGGGCCTGAATTCATTTTAATCTCTCTTTTTAGAGAAACCACTTAACTATTAAACAAAGTTTAAAAATACCTGTAACCTTTCTGACTCAGTTGTGGGAACATCAAAGCACACACCCTAAAAGAAAAATGAAAAAACATTTTTATTTAGATGCATATGAGTTAATTTCTTACTTATACTTTAATACTTGCTGGTAACTTGTACTAGCTAAAAAAAAAGAAGATCCAGGACACACCTTTTAGGATTAAAACAGCATTATATATATAAAAATATAAATCTTATTGTTTGAGAGAAGGTGAAAGAGAAGGAGAGGAGAGCCTAGAGCAGTCTCCACAGTTGTACATCATTAGTTGTGAGATGGTTTCATTCCACACAGGTGGATGTGGGGAAATGAACTGGGGCCTCTGGCATGGGAGGCAGGAACCTTCTCTGCAGAGCCATCTGGCGATTACCAGTTGTGATGCAGTTCAACATATAGGGTTGCATGAGATGGGGCTGGGAATCAAACCCTGGACCTTGTGAATGCAAGGCAAGTGCTCAACTGCTCAGCTATCCCAGCATCCCCCTAAAACTGCTAACATATAACACATGACACAGAGTGGCTGCTGATATTTTCTAAATCTAAAAAGTAAACACAGTATCTAATCAGAATCTACTGCTACACTAAGAATCTAGAGTATTCTCTAGAAAAATTTTTGTAGCTACTATAATGTTGTTTCATGTCCTTTATAAAATGATCCATCTAATAAATTCCTTGAAAAATTTAGTGCCAGAGGTATGTTGAGATAGCTCAACAGGTTGAGCAGTTGACTTGCAACAGTGAGTTCTGGGGATCAAATCCCGGCCAGGGCCCATGCAAACCCACATGCTGAACTGTGGTGCAACTGGTAACTGCCAGGATGGCAGCGAAGGTTTTCACCTCCAGGCTGGAGGCCCCCAGTTTGGTTCTGCCCCGTGTAGCCCCATATCCACCTGTGTGGAATGAAACTATGTCAAAAAACTAATAATGTATAACTATAGAGACTGCTCTGGGTCCTCCCTGCTTCTCTCTCTCTCATCTCCTCTCAAAACAATAAAATAAATCTTAAAAAAAAAATAGTTTAAGTGCCAGAAAATTTCTCTCCTGAAGAGCTGCAATGCTTATTAGATAATGAGAACAATGTAACCCAAGATGTTTCCTCTTTGTTCTTGGTTGCCAGAAGTTGAAAGTTAATTTAATACTAAAATGTAGCAACTAATTTAGCCTAAGGATCTATATATTTCCCTCTCCTACACACTTTTTCTGAATGTGTAAATTTGTCTCATACTTGCCACAAATCTTTTTTTTTTTTTTTCATATTTATTTTTTTGTTTGAAAGTGTGAGAGAGAGAAAAAAAAATGGGGGGGGGGGGGAGGGCCCAGAGCAGTCTCCATAGCTATACATCATTAGCTGTGACACAATTTAATTTCTGAAGTGGGGCATTCCACATAGGAGGTAAGAACCTTCACTGCCATCCAGGTGGTTACCAGTTGCGCTGCAGTTTAGCATATGGGTTTTCACAGGCTGGGGCTGGGACTGATAACCTGCCTTGTGGTTACAAGGCAAGTGTTCAACCTGTTGAGCTATCCTGGTCCCCCACAAATCTTTTTTTGACAGAGAGAGACAGAGAGAGGGTGTAGGGCCCAGAGCAGTCTCCACTGTTGTACGTCATCAGTTCTCAACATAGTTTCATTCCACAGATGGGCACAGCTCTGTGCAGGGCAGGAACCAGGCCAGGGGCCTCCTGCATGGGAGGCACGCCCCTGCGAGCTGGGGGCCAAACCTGGGGCCTCCCACATGAGAAGCTCGCCCCAGCGAGAACTGAAATGGGGGCCACATACCAGTTCAGCATATGGGTCCACATGGGCCGGGGCCAGGATTCCATCCTTGGACCCTGGGGCTGCAAAGTGAGTGCTTAACCCACTGGGACATCCTGGCATTGCCCCTACAAATCTTTTTTGAAGGTAAGTAATATTAAACTTTGAGAGAGAGATACTATTTTCAATAAATAATCAAGTTAATAAAATCCAGGCCCAAATGAAACTCTGTAGTAAAGTTAGATGAATAAACATAATACCTTTTTTAAAACCATTAGAAGAAATCAGTCATTAAGATTATAGATGGTGTTAACTTTGCTATTTCATAAAGCTATTAAAATACTTAATTTACTTCATTATCCTCATTAATAACAGCAGACAACTCAAAAACCAGTATTTTGTATTTCCTAAATAATAATAATTTAGCTGTTGTGATCCTTAGTTACCTAGAGAAGAACCACACATAGTAAGTATAAAAGGGCAGAAACTTAAGATAACCTGAGTATTAGATAGTCAAATTAAGCAGAAAAGCTTACAGCTTTCTAGAGGAATGGATTTATGTAACTCCCCCAAAATTTATAACTTGCAAGAAATTAACAAGAGAAAAATATTATTTATCCCATCAGACTTCAAAAGAGAGAGAACAAAATTCAGTCTGTATAAAAAGTTATGGTAATTGGCTAAAAACCTTTTTACTTATCTAGAAAAGCCTACCATATTTCCTTTTAGGAGGCACATTCTGGTAATTTGGGACACAGCATCACTGCTCAGCTTTCTGTTAAGTTCTTTCCAAGCACAGCTGACATCCTGTATTTCTTCTGGGCTTTCCAGAGTCATGGTCACAAACCCCTTAAGGAATAAAGTTACAATATATTTGGAAAAAAAACAGCAGGACAATAAAATTCTAATCTATAGCCCCTTCAAGAGTTAACCATACACCTATGAGCCAACTATATAACATGACTGCTAAAAAAATAACTTCTTTGAAACTCTATTAATAGCTAACTAGTATTCATAGATCCCTAAAAATACCATTCTTATATGCATTGCTGTAAAGATGACATTTAGTTCTAACCATTATGCTTTAAGAGATAATTAAAGTAGAGCATCAGAGAAAGGATAAGGTAGTGAAGAATTAGGAAGTCAATTCTGAAAGAGTCCAAGTTAGCCTGGCGTAGAAAAACAAAAGAGGGGAAGCTGGGATGGCTCAGCAAGTTAAGTGCTCCCTTTGCAGCCCCAGGACTATGGTTCTCACCTCAGTTTGGCCCCTGGCTCGAGGGGGCATGCCTCCCATGCAGGGGTTCGAGGGGTAGAATGAGGTAGACAGTAAATAAATAAGCAAATATACAGAATGTAAGATAGTAATAAGCATCATGAAGAAAAATAAAGCAGGGCAAGAGAATAAAGAGTAAAGGGAATAAGCTGTTTTAGACAGGGTGATCAAGAAAGACCTCTCTGATGTGGTGATATCTGAGGAGAGACCTAAATGAAGTGAAGAAGAAGCCATAACGTTATTAAAAGGAAAGAATACTTGAAGCAGTGCAAGTAAATGTAATGCAATGGCCTTGTGCAGCAGGTTTATGTTTGAGTGACAGCAAGTAGGTTAGGGTTGCTGAAACAAGCAAAGGGAGAGTGATAAGATATGAGGCCAAAGAGGGAAAATCCACCAAATACTTCTTAAGAAAATATCAAGATAGATTTTTAGAGCTAAGAAGTACCTAAGAGGCCAACCCTTATCTAATAAAAGAATTTCTCTTTGGCAGATGGGTCATCTAACCTCTGAATAAAATATCTTAGAAACAGGGGTTTAAGGTTTGAAATTTATTTCATGGGTTAAACAAAAATCCTAAGTCTTTACCATGAATCTACTCCCCATCTGCCAAAGAGGAATTCTTTATTAGATAAGGGTTGGCCTCTTAAGTACTTCTTAGCTCTAAAAGTCTATCTTGATGTTTTCTTAAGAAGTATTTGGTGAGTTAATAGGGATAGGATATTTGCTAAGTGCTAAGGTATCACCCCATAGACTACTTACTAGTTACAGAGAGTAAACTATACCTTTACAATGGGAATACAGGGCCATTTCCATCTTAAAAAGAGATCAAACTAAGCATTACTAGTACTGGAACAATCTGACACTACATGCCTCCTGATGTAATGCAGTATGAAGTACACAGTATCAGCTAAAAAGTATTCTTGCCAAAGATGTCTAACCTGAATATACTAGGAGGGACCCAAAATAACCTGGAATTTATAAAAAATTATGTATTTATTCTTACATATTTAAACTTCAGTCACCTTCAAAATACTCTCCATTTGATGCAATATACCTATCAAGACATTTTTTCCACTACTCAAAACAGTTTTTGAACTTGTTGATTTTGATGCCTTTTAGTACTTCTACCATTTTTTGTTTCACCTCTTCCGCATCAGCAAAATATCCCCTTTCAGGACTTTTTCATCCAGGGAAACAAAAAAATAGCTGCTAGGGGCGATATCAGGTGAATAGGTTAGGGTGAGGCACAGGAGTCATGCCATTTTGGTTAAACTGAATACTCAGCGCAGTGTGGACAGGTGTATTGTCATGTCACATGTTGTTTGTGAAAATCACTGACCATGAAATGGGCAAATGCATTGACAGAGTCTCCAAAAACATTCACTGACGCAGAATGCAGCCTCACAACAACGCCAGCTGGTAAACTGATGCAGATGGGTTCCTAGAACACTCACCTAGTGGGGAAAGCCTGTACTACAAGGAGCACCCCTTCTAGAAGACAATTCCTGTGTTTTGGGGGTCCCCCCTCATACTTCTAGTTTACAGTAACAACTGAATAAAGGCAAACATTAACTGATGTATGAAGAGAAAGCCAGACAAACCCAGAAAGGTAAGATATTCTAGATTCTTTTAGGTAAGTGATCTAGAATCTTCAAAAAAATCATAAAGATGGGATAACAGTTTCAGATTAAAAAACAGACATAAAACCAACTGTAACATATAAACTTTAACTGGGTCTTAGTGTTTAAAGATAATATAGGTGTATAGGGAAGGAAGGAAGGAAGGAAGGAAGGAAGGAAGGAAGGAAGGAAGGAAGGAAGGAAAGAAGGAAGGAAGGAAGGAAGGAAAGAGGGAGGAAGGGAGGGAGGGAGGAGAAAGGTGGTGGACAGGAAGGGAGGGATACAGAGGGAGGGAGTAAAAGGAAGGGAGGGAACCTGGGAGGGAGAGAGAAAGTTAGACACATTTAGTCACTTAGCAAAATGACATTTGCTTAATCATTAACATCTTCCAGGTGGAAAACATCAGATGACCCAGTTGCACTCATTCATGCTACCAAATAAGTCACATGCAAGTTTACCTGTCCTGCTCCTTATGTTTCCCACTCCCAGCAACTCTATCAGTCTCTCCAACCAGACATCAGACAGCTCTCTTTTTGATGGGTCCCTCACCCAGTGACTCCCCTCACTTATACCATAGTGAGTAATAAATCTTTGAACTACTTGCAACCAATGGCTCTGATGTGGTTTGTTTTGACATAACAACCTAGAAGGGGGGGTGCCAGGTAAGATGATGTTACACACACACATACCACCCACATATACAAGCAATCCTTATTTTATGTGGTACTGTGTTAACTGCACAGAATCTATTTCTTAATTTGCATGGTTCCATAGCAACTTTAAAAAATAAAGAATAGACTAGGTTCTAGTATACAAGTTTCAGTTAATACAAGACTGGGCAAATGAAGGTTTCCTGTATTTCTCTACAGATAGACAGATACATAGGATTCAATTTTAATCTTAAGCACATACGTTTTTTTCTGATTTATACCTTATCAGAGGTAATCAAAGATCGTGGTTCAAAGCTCGATGCACCAGAGATGTGGGCTAATGCTGCAGCCAATGCATCCACTGCACCTTTCTCTTCTATTAGTCTCTGAGCTGATGGTCGGAAAAAATCAACAGCAGCATAAGAAACGGAAGCCAGAGACCTATGGTTTAAAAACAGCAAATTTTCTTGGTCAAGACAAAGGGAAAATATTAAAAATAAGAGAATGAATGGGAAAAGAAAGAGCAACGTTTTTGTATTTTAATATAACTAAATGTCTGCTGGTAAAACTGGTGATTAAATTTTCTGATATTTGAACTAGGAGAGCTTAAAGATGAATAGCCTAATACAAAAGAAAAAAATTATTCAGCAAGGTCAGAAAGCATACCTGATGGCATCCATGCTTTTAGATTTAACTAAATCCATTGTAGAAGGAACACCTACACGTTTAAAAGTAATTCCCTGAAAATGAAAGAATTATATTAAAGAAAAATGGAAGTCTTTACAATAAATTCCTTAAATTAATATAGTTTGTTGAATTTCCATTTCTTGGACTTAAAGATTTCCAGGCCCCAGCAGATCAAAAGATCTGCTTTTTCTAATAATTCATCAATTACAAACTATAGAAAGAAAAAGAATTTTCCAAATCATTCCTTAGTTACAATCATGGAATTTTACTTGCAAAATAAAACTAATTAAAGAAAAGATGCTGTTTACATCTATCAACTTGTTTTTATTATCCTATCTCATTTTACATAGTGTAAAAAAAAGTATATAAGCACATCATAAAAATAGCAAAAAATGTGAAATACCACAAAATAATCCAGACCACAAAACATATGTAATTTCTTATAGAAACTGGCTACATTATACCATTACTCAATATACGGTAATCATAACTATGACAACCAAGACTGTCACAGTCACCCATTTACAATGCTGGAGTAAGAGGTACTGAAATCACAATGTAGTCTTATTTTAGTATCAAGGAAGGAATTGAAGGGAAAAATGAGGAAGTCAGCTCTTCTGTCTTCACAATAAAAGCTATTAAAACAAATTTGCCACTAATATAAACTTAGCTCTCCACAAATTTCACATCCAAAAGCAGCTTAAAATGAGAAAAGTTATAAAAATCTATTTGTGAGAAAAAATATTTAAAAACTATTTTCTAAGGCACCATTTAGATAATAAGCTTGGAATAATTTAACTCCACTTACCGCTTTTTGTTCCACATATCTTAGTTGACCTCTTTCTCTTGGCTGATAAAAACATATGCAAATCCCTGTCCGGCCAGCTCTACCTGTGCGTCCAGAGCGATGAATATAGGACTCAACATCCTAAAAAATAAAAGAGGTAACACTTTTTTAAAATCTAGCAATCTACACAGACATTCCAGCATCAAAATAATAATGCTACTAACAAAACTATCACCAATAATATTTTTTATTTCAATCCTGTTGCTCTTTTCAACATCCTAAAGAATTATGCAGAATTTTTGGGATATGATTTAAAACCTTTTTATCCACCTCATCCCAGCACTCTTTATATGGCAATGTTTTGTAATTCCTTTGCATGAATCCATGCTTTAAATACAAATAATGAAGTTAGTAATTTGCAAAGGCATCAGATTCTGATTTAATACCAATCACAAAAATAGCTAATAGATGGGGAAGCCGGGATGGCTAGGTGGGTTAAGTGCTCACTTTGCAGCGCCAGGGACCGGGGATCGAATCCCGGCCCTGGCCCGTGCGGAACCATATGATGAACTGGGAGCTCCCCCAGTTCAGTTCTCTCTCTGTCTCTGTATCTCTCTCTCTCTCTGTCAAAAGTAAAAATAAATAAAAATATATTAAAAAAAAAAAAGGTAATAGCCAAAACAGATAACGTATTTTTCATATCTCAAGCAATATCTTATAAATAAAATGGCAATTTATACAGCTGCTCTTCTTTCCCCAAATCCAATCTCATTTCCTACCTGTGGAGGAGAACTTTGAATCACTAGGTCAACTTCAGGAATGTCCAAACCGCGAGCAGCCACATTGGTTGCCACCAAAACTTTAAAACTACCTTCTCTGAAGCCTTTCAGTGTAATTTCTCTTTGTGACTGTGCAATGTCCCCATGTAAACACTGGGCATTCTATTTGAAAAAAAGGGAAAAGTGTACAGCTCATATTTATAATCAATAGCAGCCTAACATCAATCTGTGCTCTTTATTGTTGTCTTTTAAATCTCATTTCTGATAATTATTAATTCATGCTTAACTGGTAAAAAAACTCCAAGAACATTACAGAAAACATTTAACATAAAATATAAAAGCTTACCTTAGTATCCACCTCCTAATAATTCACTGCTAAAAGTTTGGTGAATATCCTTCCAGATATTTTTTTTTCTTTTTCCTTCCTCCCCACCCCCCCAGATTTTTTTAAAATACAGCACACTTCTCACATATACTAGCACATACCATAATTTTATGTATTTTCTTATACAAATGGAATCATACTATGTAAGTACTATTTTGTAAGCTGTTTTATAAATTATCTTAGCAATTTCCCCTCATCTACAGATATAACTGTACTTAATTTTTTAAAACTGCATAAGATTTCCTCATATGAATGCAGTATCATTTATTTTAGCAATATCTTACTAATGAACATTTGAGTTGTATCCAAATTTTTACCTTCAGAAACAATGCTAGAATTAACAACATTGCACTTCTATCATTGGACCCCTCAGTAGGTATATATATATATATATATATATATATATATATATATTTATTTCAGTATCTATATTCAGTATCTTTATTCAGAAGTTTACGTATCTCTAAGTTGAACTTTTGGGTCAAAAATTATGAACATTTAACATTTTAATAAATATTACAAAACTCTTATTATAAAACAGAGGTTGTGTCCATTTACTTTTTAACATTCTATGAGTGTTTATTTTATCATTCCCTACCTACCTTGTCATTATAAGTAATTATAATCCTTGTAAATCTAATAGACAAAAATGATTTCCCAATGTTGTTTTAATTTACATTTTTGTAATTTTTAGTGAAGTTTTATCTATTTGTACTATTTATATATTTATCTTCCATTTGTGCTGCAAATAATTTACATAGTATTACAAATGTCTTAGTACTACTAGCCAGCATTAAAATTTTGAAGTTCATAACAATGATTTAATCTCAACAGTGTCTAAACCTCTGTATTATAAATATTTAAGCCTACTGCACTCAACACTGAGTTTATTCACTGAGTATTTCCTATGCACCAGGCATTATGAGAAGTTCTGGAACAGACCTGAGATACAAGCTGACCAGCATTTTCAATAGTGTGATATGGGGGAAGCTGGGATGGCTCAGAGGGTTAAGCACTCACTTTGCAGCCCCAGGGACCGAGGATCGAATCCTGGCCCCAACCCAGACGGATCCATATGCTGAACTGGGATATGCCCCCAGGTGAGTTCTTGCCAGGGCCTACGTGGGAGGCTCCCAGCCCAGTTCCTGCCCTGCACAGCACTATGCCCACCTGTGGAGTGAAACTACATGGAAAACTAATGCTGTCAACTATGGAGACTGCTCTGGGCCCTCCCCCTTCTCTCTGTCTCTCTCTCTTATCAAAACACAATAAAAAATAAACCTTAAAAAAAAAATAGTGTGGGGGGAAAGCCGGGACGGCTCAGCGGGTTGAGCGCTCGCTTTGAGGCCATGAGGACCGAGGATCGAATCCCGGCTCCGGCCCAGGCAGGACCCACGTGCTGAACTGGGGAGTTCCCACAGTTCGGTTCTCTAACTGTCTCTGTCTCTGTCTCTCTCTCTATCTGTCAAAAAGTAAAATAGAAATAAATATGCACT